>JAVTVY010017545.1:0-68429 GCA_036873755.1 Hanleya hanleyi
GATATCATATATCATCATTAAGAATACTGTTAGCGAGACGAATTTGATAGTTTTGGAACATTCCTATCCTATTCACCGGCTTAAACATAAAATCTGCAGATCGCTTATCACTTCCACGAAACTAGCATTGTGTTTGTATACTATGATATAGGTCTCAGGATTATGGACGCGGATATTATTTAAATGACAACGGCTGCATAATGAATGAAGAACCAGACGCTTGCATTGCATACACGTTTTCTTGGGAGACCGCTTCAACGATCAGTTCGAAACTTCACACAGTGATTAGGGAATGTGAGATCGAAAGTACACCACAAGAAGACCCCTATGGTCCAAATACATTTTGGATTTACCGCACACGCTTTCAAGAACTTCTTTTCTGAAACCGCTGAATCAATCGATACGAAGCTTGGTATACATGATCGACGGACGGGGGTCTCGCAAAATTATCCATCCTCGGCCCCAATGGTTGGTTCATTGGTAAAAAAATCGAAACTTTGTCAGAACAGCGTGGTTTTGGCGAAACCGATTGATTCTTGAGTATTTCTGTCGACGGTTCGTGAATCTCAGAAAAAATACTTTTTTCCAGGGTCTAATTCGACGAATTATCATTAGCCTATGCAAATCTTTGGGAACGTTTATGCGAATGAAAGCGATTTTTTAAAAACACTATCGAATGATATCGTTTCGAATTTAAAACATGCTTCCAACTACATTGTATTCAGTCGATATTAATTAGTATGCTGAGCGTGCACGTATAACGTCACTTGGTAGCGTAAAACGCCATGGTATTCTACTCACACGGTTTTGCTGCAAATGCATGGGGCTATTTATCAATTATTTTCAGAAACGCAGCTTCCAATCGATTCATATGTATCGTGTGAACACCCCTTGGCCTAAATACACGATCCATCGCCTCCAACATGTGTTCCATAAGCTTGAAATCTAAGGAGCTTGGATGACGGCTATTATTTTATTAAATAGCGGATTAAAGGAAATTCGCGAACATGCGACCTTGATTTACAGGTGCATTATTTTTTTATATAGCATACTGGTCCTTAAACGCTGCCCTAACGTAAAAAATATAGTTTCTTCCGAACGCATTCTGGAAACGCGCCGTAGTAGCATTTTGTTGAGAGGTAAGATTAGCTTATCAGAATAATTGTATTGCCATCGGCACTTTGAATCAGCCAACTTTTATGACAAACGGTCTCCCATATCTACGATTTATTCTACACTTTCATGTTACAATACGTCGAGCTTAAACCGTCATACCTCGCTTTGGAGAAGAAAACAACAGCATACCGAAAACACTGACTAGCTGCCAGGAAATGTAATTACGGGGCCGACACGAGACGTAGACGGCGGCGATTTCATCGGGTTAAATTGAACTTTTTTTCTCTTTTCATCAGGATCTGTGGCGTTGTTAATCTGTCCGAGAGACATCTAGGTGAAAAATCTAATTATGCTGTCTGACCCAAGCCTCATAAATCTCCTGATTCCAACACTAGGGGACATTTATCCGAGCAACCTGAACGTATATTTATATCAAGGGGCGATCACACTATTTCTCCTAAAGCACTTCGAAGCTGCATCTGAGACGGAATGAAAAGAATATGGGTTACAAAACCTTGCAACAAGCCTACCGTGACGTGTTACGTCAACAAGTGATGCCGGAGACAGAATGTCAGCATACCAAGTAACACTAAATGACCGCAATGTGATAAACGACTTTTAATTCCAAACCGCTATCACTGCCACTTTCTCAGAAGAAAATTGCTTTTCATTCGCACTGCCTTTCGCAGGAATTTGCATAGATTATTGATATTTCATATTGAACTATTTGGATTCCAATTCAGGTATATTGTCGAACAAAGCTAAAGAAACCGGTAATCCTTCGGAGATTCAAGAACCGTCGAAAGAAGTGCCCAAGAATCAATCGAATTCGATTTCGAATTCGATACGCTCAAAGATTCGATTTTTTTATGAATGCACCAGCAATTGTGGCCGAGACAGTATTTGAAAAGTTGGTCCGTGAAAGACACAATAGCCGTCATCGACCAATCGGATTTTTTCCCAGCGATTTTGTCCTCAACACATCTACCACAACCCCTCAACCGATCAAGTTGAAATTTGGACAAACTATTGGAGACATTGAGGATTAGTGCATATGGATAGATGAACGTGTTTGATCAGTTTCAACTTTCAAATGTTCGCATTTGCATTTGATCCGAAAACAAATATGCCCACCATCGACCAATCAAAATCATTGAATTTTCAAATAACATATTTTGATCGCCGAAAGGTCTAAATGTATTTGACAGAACAATGAAGAACGAAAAAGCCTCGAAGTCGAGAATTGCTTAGGCTTGCCCAACGTATCCCAAAAGTGCCTGCTGAGTGCGAGCAAAAAATTCGCCAGAATGGAATGAAATTACACACAAAGATAGTACAAGATGTGTAGATGAACGAACAATATGTTCTATTTTGCTGTCAATCGATCGGCTTGGCAGACGTGTTGGTTTGATCTAGTTTTCTTAAAACAAATCTAAAATCTACTCCTTCGGAACGGCTGAGCCAAATGATGTCATATTTCGCATATATGATCGATGGAGTGAGGTCTCCTCAAAATCCCAAATTAAGTTGATTCTTACACACATATGCCGCTATCGACCATTCAACATCGTCGAATAATCAAATAACGCAAACGGCTATATCTATGTTATTCGGCATGGTAGTGAAGAACAAATGAGTGCTAAAGACGAGACATTGGCTCCTCCGGAATCGCTTAAAAGATCCGTGCGGTACTTGTCATACTGGATCTATGATTGAGGTCTCTCAACGTTCATCATTTGAAGTTCATCCGTTGAAAGATAATGCCTTCGCCGACCAATCAAATTGTTGGATTTCAAAGTAACGTATTCTGACATTGCGATGAAGAACGAATGGGTCCCAAGGTCGAAAATTGCATCGACTGTCTCCAGCAGATCGCAAAATTACCATTATTGTTAATACACTTGGAACCCTTCATTGCCGCTTGCGGCTATATTTTCCTATTCGAATTGTTTTCTTTTGGGTTTCAATGATTTTATTTAAAAAAAGTCGTTAAAGCTACTAGAACCGTACTGTTAGTTGCTACCGATTCATTATATGATCCGATTGTGACACAACTCATGAGTTTTTAGCATTTGTGTTGACAGAGATATTCATTCATCGACAGTTGTATCGACTTTCGCATTAACTGGTTTTGGGAGCCGTGTGGTCATTCCCGTAACGGTTTCCGTGTGAACACCTAAAATTAAACTATGGCAAGGGTAAACAAGTCGGATTATCGGTCGGTGGGGTTGTACTTCCTGACAGTACACCGGCATTGTTTTCAATACCATGACCAAAACTCCCTGAGAAACTCCAGCATAGAACATCTTAGGCTTACTTTAGAACATAGCAGAACATTCCAGGAACAATTCGGACCATTCCATTGAGCTGATAAAATATATATATGAATAAGAATAAGAGTATTCCTCCTACTGAACCAGGGAATATTCATTTTCATGTGAATTGGGCATATGTTATAATACTATAAGTATTTTTCTTATAATTAGTCGCGGGTTTGAAGGCTTCTGTAAAATCAGCCGTATGGTTAAAATCAATTTCCTTTTTTAAAACGTATATAACAAAGTTATATCTATAGAATGTCATACCACTCTCCGTGATAACTGCTACAAAACTTGAGTTTTAGAGCTTTTTTGTACTACCCGGGTTAAATGCCATAAGGGTTGTTCACGTGAATCTTCACCAATACATGGTATGTCGTCATAATCTATTCCTTTTTCTCTGGTCAAAGGGCAATAGGCGGGGTGAGCTATTCAGTTCTATATATGGGAAAGTGTCCTCAATCGATGTTACCTTCACAAGGACAGGGGCAATGCCTCCATGAGTGACTGCATGAATTAAAATGACAACTTCACACGATCTTTATTTCAATGACGGTGTAATCTATGGATGGCCGTATGACCTATATTTACATTTTTATAGCAAATATCCCATTATTGATCCAGTCGATTAGAGTCGGACATCATCAACGGTATTGTAAGAGTATAGTTCAATTTGATTGCTCTCTCGTTAATTACATTTGTAAACCTACGATGCATCGAAGAGCACTGATTGAAATTCTGCCTGAAAATTGAACTATTGATAGGTACAAATAACACGACGTCCTGGTGTATGAAAGCGACGTCGTCGTCCTATCACTCAACATTGTCAAAGGCGACACGCGACGCGAAAGGGCGACATCGTGTTTTGGAAGACGACGTCACCCTTTGCGTTGTCGCTCACGCTTTTGATGAGGTAATGCGGGGCACACTTTTGGTCCAACTAGATCACCATACTATTGAAGTGATACGGTTATGCTGTGTCTGAGGGGCGTCCAAATCTTTGAGGTGTCGAGGACATTTGCATAACATAGCGGCTGTACTGGTCCACCCGTATTCTCGAATCTTTCGTTCTTTGTCAACCACAATAGTTTAATCTCATGTCTTCATAACCAAACGACAAACAGAGCAACCCTTGAATGACATCTCGCCCCGCCTATTGCCCTTTGGCAAGAGAAAAAGGAATAAATTATGACGACATACCATGTATTGGTGAAGATTCACGTGAACAACCCTTATGGCATTTAACCCGGGTAGAACAAAAAAGCTCTAAAACTCAAGTTTTGTAGCAGTTATCACGGAGAGTGGTATGACATTCTATAGATATAACTTTGTTATATACGTTTTAAAAAAAGAAATTGATTTTAACCATACGGCTGATTTTACAGAAGCCCTCAAACCCGCGACTAATTATAAGAAAAATACTATAGTGGATGTTCAGCTCGGTAAAGCCATGGTAGAACTAGGAGTAGTAATTCACAACTGACGAGGAAATCGTTTTGCACTGATATGAGGTGAATACAGTTGATAAGGAAAGCAGAAACTCTGTAGTGGCAAAACCAGAACTTCCGGACCGTTTAGCATTTGGTTTATCCACTTGTTTTGTCCATTTCTATTTCTCCTGCAGCTTTTTTGCTAGGTTTTCCGCGTGAACAAGATAAGCGAAACACAGATATGTGTATTGTGGCCAGTGCTCATAATTTCGAAAAGAAACATTATGGCTGAACAGTATTTCTGTGACTTGGCGTTCTTAGAGTGCTATCCACGGAGGAAAGTACTATTTTCGTTATAATCATCATAATACATTTAGCCAAACTGAGGTACCCCATCCTTGCTGCCGTAAATGGTGCCAACCGCCAGTCAGTGAATATAAAAATCAAACTTGAATGAGGCGGAACACATCACAATGACGCGCTAATTTCGCCCGGTCATTCCATCATCGTCCTCCCAGGACACAGTCCAGGACGTCCCAGCTGATGTATACACCACCATTGTGTCACGGGTAACAATTTACAGCAACAAACCAACACAAATCAGCTTGTTTTAAATATCTATAAATAGTCTTTACTGAGCGAGATGGTTATTCACCCCAGTTAATATATCAGAATAACTCATTAGTGTTGGCAGTAACAATTGCTTGTAAGGAAATGTACATTTAAATAATAAGATTGATAGTTCAATTAATCAATAATCAGAGTTCATGCAGTCCTTTGACTTGATCCACTACAGGAGCACGCACGCGAAACGCGTCCCGTAGGAACTTCTGTATGGTTCAAACAGAAAATGTTACCTCGATAATGTTCATCAAAAGACATCCAACGAGCGAACACGCATAACCACTGCAACCACTGTAACAGTACCATAACTGGAACCAACTCCGTGCGAATCGAGTTATTCAAAACCAACCAAGCGCTGATCAGGTACTCCAGCTTCCCCAGGTAGGAATCATATGGTGGACGACCACAGAACGTCAGTCCTATCTCCAGAGTACATGTATGTCGAACGATGGTAAACATTAATCGGGTGTCTGTAAATACAAACATTTTCGAGGCTTCGTTTTAACATTACTGCTGATAGTCAACTGTATTTACAAAATATTACTGTCAATTATCAGTCGACCAGACAAATCTTAAACAGCATAAATAATGAACGTGTTTAGAGTGTACAACACTCTCATGATAAACGAGCGTTTTTACAGTATACAGTATTCACATAATACAAGTCGGTTTTAACAGTGTATAGGTTTTACATAATAAACGTCTATTTTTACAGTGTATATATTTTACATAAACGTCCATTTTTAGAGTGTATGGCGTTTTACAATACAACGTACAGTTCCATCAATATGTAATCTACATGCATCTATTTTTACTGTGTATGCCACTCAAACAATACCATTCAGGTGCAATATTTCTAGGAATATTAGTAAAATAACCGCTATCTCAAAAGTATTCAAAAACTCACGGTTCCCCAGATCGCTCTACCACTCATCACAAACCACACTCGAAGACAGACTTGAGCAAGTGACTCGAGTGTCCCTGAAACAGGTTTCACCAGTTTGCTGGTGTATGATTTGATCAATCAACGCCGGTTTTACACACGGCACACAACTACAATCTAAATGCACATTATTCAAAATCAAAATAGTCAAAATACAATAGTTCTCATAAAACTGGAGACACTCTATGCAACCTTTAATAACGCACATTTTATAACTCTCAACAGATCTCTCAGGTGTACTGAACAGTACAACGCAAAACAACATTTACAGATTACTCAACAGAACACGGTATGTAAATGTTCATGAACAGCAGAAGGTTTAACCTCCTAGGTATAAATACAAGTTACAAGCTGCTTCAAACAAACACACGTCGCGGCCAAGCCATGAATAATTGTTTCAATTGTTTCAATCAGTTTATCCCTCAGGCCTGTGTCGGTCATAAGAGGTTACATAAGACATTACTAATATACATGGCGGATGACAAGAAGGTGAATAAATGACAGATGAAATACAATATATATAGTAATTTTAATCCTCATTTATCATTTCTTTGTTGGAGGACATGGAGGAGCGGTGGAAAAAAAAAGTTACTCTTCTTGTATTAATTTGACAAATTGCGCAAGTCGCCTAATAACTCCGTTATTGCGAATAATTTTGTAAACCATAAAAAGGCTTATTTCAGAAAAATTGTAAGATATCTTTTTTGTTCTGAATATATTAAAGTGGACACAGTCGAATATATAGTGATACTCATCTCCGAGAGAAATATTACATCGTGTGCATATTCTTTCTTCAATCGGCGTTTTGTTCCATCTACCCTTTTCTATGGGAATGGAGTGGTTTGATGTCCTAAAACGTAAGAGTGGGAATAAAAGGTTATCTGGTAATATATAAAAATATTTTTCCATCTCAAAATCATGTTTTATTTTTCTATAAAATCGACCCTTTTCTGAACTTTCCATGTCGCTCCTCCAAGTTTGTAAGTACTGGTCTTGCAACTTTCTTTTCGTACTTATCGACAGCCACTTACAATTCGGGAATGACTGACTATCCCAGATATTAGTTAATCCCAGGTTGCTAAGAATCGATTTTACTTTTTTCATCCAGATAAAACTATCAACATCAGCGAGCATGAATTTATACAAAATACTAGATATTTTGGTCAACTTACCTTCCAATAACTTACCCCAATAATTTATTATCCTACATTGAACTGTCACTTGAACAGGAAACCTCCCTAGCTCCCCAAATATCATGTAACTGGCAGTCGACTTACGGAGTTTCAGTAGTTGTTTAAGGAATTTCAGCTCGCATGTCTGTATGCATTTAATATTCCCCACTCCCCATATCTCACATCCATATTATAGTACCGGCATCAGAGTTTGATCAAACAATTGCATAATACAGTCCATCGGCAAATCTAGGTTCCTACATTTCTTTTGAAGGCAGTACATTGCTTTAGTAGCTTGTTGAACATTATTCTTCATACAGTAAGTAAAACTTCTATTGGAGCTGAAATAGACTCCGAGATATTTGAAATGACTAACTATTTCCATGGTCTCATTATCGTATGTAAACTTAAAGTTATTTGTTTTTCTGCACCCAAAGATGATAATTTTTGTCTTTTCCTTATTCGCACATAATTTCCAGTTTATACAGTACTGATGGTATATATCTAAGGAGTGTTGAAGTTCTGCAGATGAGTTAGCTATAATGACCGTGTCATCCGCATAGCGCAATACAAATAACTTATAATACATGTAGAAATCATCGTTGTCAGTTTCTACTTCTACACCTTTACAGCGATTATATTTCATATAGTCTTCCAGATCATTTAAGAAAATAGCAAATAATAAAGGCGATAAATTTTCTCCCTGTCTTACACCAGTTTCACAGGGAAACATTCCAGATATATTATTATTAATTTTGACACAGGACTTAATTTCTTTATACATATTCACCACTACTGTAAATATCTTGCCGCCTATACCATTATTAATTATCTTGAACCATAGACCGTCTCTCCATATAGTATCGAACGTCTTACTAAGGTCAATAAACGCACAGAACATCTTCGTCTTCTTTGTTTTCATAATATCTATTAATGACTGCAAATTAAAGATATGATCTAAAGTTGAATACCCTTTTCGAAATCCAGCTTGGGCTTCAGATAATATATCATTTTCTTCTAAAAATAATGCTAGTCGATGTTCAAAATAGAAGTAAATAATTTTCCCATACAGCTCAGAAGAGTGATTGGTCTGTAGTTTTCTGGATTATTTGGGTCACCTTTATTTTTATATATTGGTTTAATTATTCCAGCTAGCCAGGAATCCGGCATATATCCAGTATCTAATATAACATTGAAAAAATATACATATATATCGATCATAAAATCTAGGGAAGTCTTTATGTATTCATTTACAACATTATCTATCCCACTTGCCTTGTTATTTTTCAATTCATTCACAACCTTTCGTATTTCCGCGGCGCTTATTGGCTCATTTATAGCAGCATTTTCAGGATGATCACTATTTTCAATATTTTGTAAGATATCTGTTTCCCGTTCATCTCCTGTTCCCGCATTTATATTCTTGAAGTAATTATACCTAGTGTCTAGCGGTACTTGATCGTTTTCTGAACGCTTATTGAATTTGTTAATATAGTTCCAAAATTCTTTTGGCTTACTTTTTTTCATTAACCTGATTTCCTGTCTCATTGAGTTTCTATAATATTGATGGGCTTTACGTAATACATTTTTGTACTGTTTACTTGCTGTCTCGATCAATTGCTTATTTTGATTTGTTTTTGATAAAGCATATTTAGATTTAGCTTCATGATAACGTGTTCTGTATTCTTTGCAGTCTTGGTTGTACCACGGCTTGCTTGTATTTTCGTCGTGGCCATCCCATGAGTCAGAATACTTATAATGCTGAGTACCAAATGTTTCAAAAGCAGGATCTAGCAAAATTTTAGCTATTTCTTCTGAGACTCTATTAACATTGTCCTTCGTTATTTCATGGTCGGTCTCCATTGCATTGGTTAGATATTCAAGCAATTTATTAATTTCATTCATGTTCAAATTTTTAATATATTGTTCAGATTTAGTATTTTCCCATTTCCTGGGTTTTTTATCTGAGTTGAGCTGGCTAACTTCTCCAGATTGGGGGCTCTTTACTGTCAGCCTTAAATTTCCAATTATAAATGATATTGGACTGCGTATATCAGAATATAGGTTACAAAAATCATGCACCTCAAAATCAACTAAATGTTCCAAACCGCCATAACTAGACAACAGGTAATCGATCAAACTTACTCCTTTAGTAGTTGTCCGCCCCCATTCCCTTATCCTTCCCCACCCTACCAGTACATATATACATATTATTATATTTACAAATATTCAGTAACTTATAGCCATAATTATTTGGTTTGCGTCTATCCTGGCTACACCTGTCAATCGGAATGTCTATTTCATCAAGCCTCAGTGGCTCAGACATATGAGATAACACATCATCATGCAGATTTAAACTGTCTTATACCACTTCGTCAATTACACAATAGTCTGCATGCTGTCCAGTTCGCGCGTTGAAATCACCGACCAGGTAGACACGGTCAGATAGGGACAACATATCAAGAAGTTCATTCTCTATTATATCCGAACTGTCTGTTCGCGAGTACCTTGTACTTTCCGGGGGGTTATAGACGACACCGATACATACATCTTTAGGCAGATTAAATGGGTTCCGTTTTAAACGAAGCCAGAGAACATACTCAGACTGGATTCTTTCAATTTCAATATAAGGGACAAACTTTTTTCGTACAGCTATAATAATACCTCCAGAGTTCCTATTTGAATCGGTTTTACGATTATTTGAGAAACAATCATATCCAGGTATGTTTATTTCATCACTGTCACAAGTTTTAGTTTCTGCGAATGTTACTATGTCATATCCATATATAAATGAGATGAATTCAGGGTCAATTATTTTAGACCGGAGACCACAAACATTAATAAATAAAACATGAAGATTACTATCATCTGTGGTTAGATTGTTATTGTCCGTTTGAGCATCTGTTATTGAATTGTTATTATCCGTTTGAGCACATGTTGTTAGATTGTTATTCACCTTTTGAGCACTGGTTGTTAGAGTGTTCATCTGGCTAACTGCTGTTAGATTGTTATTAACTGTTTGAGCATCTATTGTTGAATTATTATTAAATGTTTGAGCACCTGTTGTTGGATTGTAATTAGCCGTTTGGTTACCTCTCATTGGGTCACCTGTTGTCTCCTAAATACCACCATAAAGACCCTCACAATGAACTAGATCCTGTAGACCGAGCGCCTTGTAATCAATTTCAGTAAATCCCAGGTGAAAGAGATCGTCGGGGTTCTCGATGATTACAGGCTTTGGTTCGGCAATATTTAGGCCAGGTATTTTCTTCATATTGCAGACAATTTTCCCCTCAAATGTTGAGGTACGTTCCACTTTATCACAATTTCTTGCAATATGGAACAACTTTGCACGGAGTGGAGTGAGTTTGTCATTCAAATACATAGATTTGTACTTATCATTGTCTCTCAAAGCTTTCCGGTTCTTCATAACAGAAGCTCGAGTACGCCTGGAGACAAATTTGGCCAGTACCGGCCGGGGCCTCTCACCGCGTTTTATTCTACTGTTTCGGTGAATAACTGATATGTCCTTGGCTGTAATAGTGTCATCCAGAGATTTGAACAGATCAAGTACCTTCTCCTCTACGTTT
Source organism: Hanleya hanleyi (assembly GCA_036873755.1). NCBI lineage: Eukaryota > Metazoa > Mollusca > Polyplacophora > Lepidopleurida > Hanleyidae > Hanleya > Hanleya hanleyi. Next base: position 11,194 of record JAVTVY010017545.1, read on the forward strand.
TCATCAATTTCATCACAGAGGCCATTTATCCGGACCGTTTCTTTACGTGTGTACTGTTCATGTTTGTCCTGTTCATATCGGAGTAACATCATGGACCTTTCCAAACGTTTTCCAAGCAGTTTGTTGCTCTCTGTAATTGGTCGCATGACCGCTCCAACTGCTGCAGTTACGGCAGTTTGTACGGCATGTGCTATAGCCTGTGATAATGCAGGTACAAGTTGGCTCACAACTTCAGAAACAATGTGAGGAACACTAATTTTATCGCCTCCTTCCTCCTCGGGCTGGTTGAGCTGTAACGACGCCATTTTTTTTCGGGCAAGGCCTTCGTTGATTCTGGTGAGTAAAACTTCCTCTACAAGTTGAGCATCGTCAGTTTCTTCAGTTAGTCCAAGAAACTCTACAACACTTTGTTTACTCAATTCACTCAATCTAAGCCTCTTTTGCGCTCCTGAGACTGGCGTACTAGTCAAGTTTTCGCTCCGCTCCAACGGTCGTTTCCCTCCGTCCGCCATGTTTTCTCCAGACCATCCAATAACTGGCCACGTGACACGCCTCCCATTTCAAGTTGAAAAATAGCTTTTTTTCACTTTCTACTAGACGTATAACTCTAATCGGATGGATTTCTGCTTAGGTAATCCGCACCCACATTTTCGGAACCCTTAATTGCTCGGATTCGAAATCTATAGGGCTGTAGTGAAAGAGCCCAGCGCATAAGTCTAGCGTTGGCAACTTTCGCTCTATCAAGATACATTAAAGGCTGGTGATCTACCTCAAGCATAAACTCTCTGCCGTACAAATAAATTTGGTACTTTTGGATGCCCCAAATTATAGCTAAGCCTTCCCGTTCTTTGACTGAAAATGATCTTTCGCGAATCGACAGTTTTTTGCTCGCATACGCGATCGGAAACCTCTCTTCGTTGCACTCTTGTAGAAGAATCGCTCCGGTACCGATGTCGGACGCGCCTGTCTGTAAAATGTATGGCACATCGAACTTGGGTAGATGCAAAATAGGTGACTTTGACAGATATGATTTCAGTGACCTGTAAGCATTTTCCTGACCTTGACCTCATTCGATATTGTTAGGCAAACCTGTCTTGGTTAAATCAGTCAGCGGGACTGCGATAGCCGCAAAATTTGGAATGAACTTCCGGTAGTAATTGGCGAGTCCTAGGAAGGACCTTAACTGCTTTTTAGATACGCGAATAATAGCGGACCTAAATATCTATCCCAGTCTTTCGGTCTCTCTGCGCTTAACTTACGCAGCATACTTTTTAAAGTACCGTTGAAACGTCCAACGAGCCCGTTGCATGCTGGTTGATACGGCGTGGTCGTAAGTTGTTTCATTGACAACAATCGACTTACAGATCTCATCAATTCGGACGTGAACTGTGACCCCATGTCCGTCAAAATCTCTTGAGGTACACCAACACGAGAGAAAACATCGACTAATGCTTCTGCGACACTTTCGGTCTCGATTCCTTTTAATGCCACAGCCTCGGGATACCTAGTTGCATAATCGACAATTGTCAAAATATATCCATTCCCTTTATCTGTAACTGGATGAATAGCACCTACCAAATCTACGGTTATGCGTTTAAATGGAGTTTCTATCAAAGGCATATCTCCTAGTGGAACCTTTGTAACCCTTCTCTTTGGAAATGTCCTTTGGCGAAGATCACATGACCTACAGAAACGAGTGACGTCACCCTGCATTCCAGGCCAATAAAAGTGACTCATTTCTTTATTAATAGTTTTACGAGCCCCTAGATGACCAGCTGGTATACTCTCGTGTGCAATGGACATAGCAATTTGTCTATGTGGTTTGGGGATAACTAACTGTTTGAAAGTTTTGCCAAGCTCAACCTTCGGAGAGGGAAACTTCCGAAAAATCAAATAATTTTCTTCGAAAAACTGTGTACTACTACTCTTGGTGGAACGAACACCACCACTTTTAGCTAGTTCTCTAACGTTGGTCAAAGTAAGATCTGAATGTTGATCTTTCTTCATTTGTTCCATAGTGATGTCACGCTCAAGATCTTTAGGAACATTTAAGTTTTTGTATGGCTTACTCTGTCGGAGTTTCTGACCTCTGGTTAACACAGCATGGCACTCATTTGTTGAACAATCCCATTCTATATCTGGGTCATTCGGTGACCTCACCCCAAGTATATTTCCCAAAATAAGATCATATATAGGTGTTTCCATACAGAGTGCTTCAACTTTGCCTACAAAATAAGGGGTATCAACAGCAATGGTGGCAAGTTGAACTTTTCTTACACAATGCTTAATTATTCCGGACATTTTTCAGGTGAAACCAAATCCTTTTTCACAACTACTCCGCTGCAGCCACTATCTCGTAATACTGTAACATGTTTACCTGCTACAAATCCTTCAGCGACAGGCATGTTTTTACATAATTTTACAGTTTCTGTTCTCTCACATGCACCAGACATCAACGGTAACTCATGACCACACTTCAATGGAACTCTACAATCTGCAAAACAAGAATGATGTAGTCCAGCATTGTTCTGATCAAAAGCGTAATTTACAGCAGAAGCAAGTTTTGTACGAGTTGACCTGCTTTTATTACAGTCACGTTTACGTGACCTAATTCATTACATTGAAAACAGTGTTTAGTGTAATTGACCCCCGTGGTCTTAATTTGCTCTTTACCACTATCAAATTTTTGTCTACCATCAACCTGTACAACTTTTGGTTGAGTTGGACCTCTTTTCACATTTTGATTTGGTACCACCGGATCAATACGGGCTACCTCATATTGGTCTGCCAGGTCTGCCATCTTCGTGACGGAATCTGGGACACGTTCCTTCAAAAACAAAACAAGATCTTTATGACAAGAGTCTAAGAATTGTTCTCGTAACAATTATTTTTTGAGAGATTTGAAATCAGGTTGGACAGAAGCCAAAGCCAACCAACGATCGAAATAATTGCCCATTCTAGAGACAAACTGAGAGTAAGTCTCGTCAGAGTCAGGTTTACAGTTCCGAAATTTCTGCCTGAAATCCTCCTCAGCGAGCTGATAACTCTTTAAGAGAGCATCTTTAAGTTTGTCATAATCAAGGGAGTCGGAATATGGAAGTCTGGCATATACTGACAGTGCTTTGCCCTTTAACAATACACATAAGTTTACAGCCCAATCTTGTTTACGCCAATTTTGACTTGTGGCAAAACGTTGTAAATAAGAATCTAAGTCATCTTTACTATCTTCAAATGCGGGTAGTTTCGGTCTAGAAACTTTAACATTTGTAGTTTCGTTTGAAGGACCATTACTCTTTAGTTCAGTTTCAGAAAATTTCAATTTCTGCAATTCTATCTCTTTAGCCACTAACTCTAATTTAGTTCCTCTTTCTCTTTCCCGAGATCTCTCCTCTCTTTCTATAGCTCTATTTTGTCTATCTAATGCTTCACGATGTTTGTGTTCTGCAAATTCCTGTAATTTATCACCTGATAACCCCACTCTTTCACCAAGACTGACAAATTGTGCTGAGTTCAAGCTATCAGGTTCTCCACTGTCTTTAGACATATTGCAGTGTGTAAAGGGTAACCATACGTAGAGTAAAATAAAAGTGAACAAATACAAATGGCTTAGTCCAAAATGGTGACAATGGACTGCCATGCCAGGAAAATACTTCACTCTCTCCCAGGCGATGCTACATTACATGCATGACTTTATAATCGCTTCACTGTGTTACACTGCAAAAATCGGAATAAGAAATTAGATGTACAACATGAATGGCTTATTTACATATATACAATTGGCTTGAAAAATGTACCAACAATTTCACCCATCTCGTCACAACCCATGAGACAAGCCCCCAAAATGTCACGGGTAACAGTTTACAGCAATCAACCAACACAAATCAGCTTGTTTTAAATATCTATAAATAGTCTTTACTGAGCGAGATGGTTATTCACCCCAGTTAATATATCAGAATAACTCATTAGTGTTGGCAGTAACAATTGCTTGTAAGGAAATGTACATTTAAATAATAAGATTGATAGTTCAATTAATCAATAATCAGAGTTCATGCAGTCCTTTGACTTGATCCACTACAAGAGCACGCACGCGAAACGCGTACCGTAGGAACTTCTGTATGGTTCAAACAGAAAATGTTACCTCGATAATGTTCATCAAAAGACATCCAACGAACGAACACGCGTAACCACTGTAACAACTGTAACAGTGCCATAACTGGAACCAACTCCGTGCGAATCCAGGTATTCAAAACCAACCAAGCGCTGATCAGGTACTCCAGCTTCCCCAGGTAGGAATCATATGGTGGACGACCACAGAACGTCAGTCCTATCTCCAGAGTACATGTATGTCGAACGATGGTAAACATTAATCGGGTGTCTGTAAATACAAACATTTTCGAGGGTTCGTTTTAACATTACTGCTGATAGTCAACTGTGTTTACAAAATATTACTGTCAATTATCAGTCGACCAGACAAATCTTAAACAGCATAAATAATGAACGTTTTTAGAGTGTACAACACTCTCATGATAAACGAGCGTTTTTACAGTAACAGTATTCACATAATACAAGTCGGTTTTAACAGTGTATATGTTTTACATAATAAACGTTCATTTTTACAGTGTATATATTTTACATAAACGTCCATTTTTAGAGTGTATGACGTTTTACAATACAATGTACAGTTCCATCAATATGTAATCCACATGCATCTATTTTTACTGTGTATGCCATTCAAACAATACCATTCAGGTGCAATATTTCTAGGAATATTAGTAAAATAACCGCTATCTCAAAAGTATTAAAAAACTCACGGTTCCCCAGATCGCTTTACCACTCATAACAAACCACACCCGAACACAGACTTGAACAAGTGACTCGAGTGTCCTTGAAACAGGTTCCAACAGTTTGCTAGTATATAAGTTTGACCATTCAACACCGGTTTTACACACGGCACACAACTACAATCTAAATGCACATTATACAAAATCAAAATAGTCAAAATATTAGTAAAACGCAAAACAACATTTACTCAACAGAACACGGTATGTAAATGTTCATGAACAGCAGAAGGTTTAACCTCCTAGATATAAATACTTTATGTTACAAGCAGTTTCAAACAAACACACGTCGCGGTCAAGCCACGAATAAATGGCCACGTGATACATTGTCTCCCGTTCTCCGGAGAAAACTGGTCTTGGAGGAATGCTGACCTATTCCGATTTTGGTCAATGAGGGTCCAATTAGCTGTCTATTTCCGTCATACTAGTAACAAACTCAGATCCTTCGTATCGATCCCCAAGGAAGAGCTAATATCCAATAAATAAGCGGTAATTCAATACAACGTGTAATGACATTTCCAGAAGCTACCTCTGACAAAATGATATTATTACATAATGTATAAATATCGCTAATATGCTTGGTTCATAGCTGTACACGTGATATGTGATATTTTCTTATGTCTCATAGCGAAGTCCATTCGCGACTGCTCGGCCTATTCCGTCGAAGTCATAATACCTCGCGCATTAATGGTGTAAGGATTTTGGACCGCTCCAGTGTAAACCGTGATCCATCACACGTGAAGCACATCACATGCTATAGGATGTGTTTCCGCTCACATAATCCCCGTTGTATTTCTCCCTCATCAGAAGATAAAATACATATCCAAATGAAATGAATCATGCTGAACTATAGATTGTAATTTCTGCTAATTGGCCGCTAGATGGCGCAGCGGTATATTACTGCACGCTAAGCTGAACACAGGTGCCAGCCGTCTTTTGACTGCCGCTTAAACGGTGTACGACCGACAGTGTATTGAGCCCGACTCAAGATTACCCAGCATTACCTTCAGGTATACAAGTAACGGTGATCCTTGGGGTACGGAAGCAACGGTAGACCTCCAGGAATAGAGGTATCAGTAACAGTGATCCTTCGAGCAATATAGGAAACGGTGGTTCTTCAAGGAATGGAGGTAACGGTAGACATTCATCTATGCAGGTAACGGTGGTCCTCCAATAATGGAGATAAGTAGCATCCTTGAACAAAAGGGAGGTAACGGTGGTCAGTCAGGTATGAATGCAACGGTGAACCTTCCGTGCATGGATGTAACGATGTATAGGGGTAAAGATGTTTCTTCAAGGAATGCAGAAAACCGTGCTCCGTCAGATATGAAGGTAAAGGTGGTCATTCAAGGAATTAAAGAATTTGATAATTCAGGAGATATTGTTTATTTTGCTTATCTGGTCGCGAGAAGGTTCGAATTCGGCGGCCATATTCGGGTAATTATCGATAAGGGTAGGTAGGGCATAATCGAACTCGTTTGATCGATTTCTTCTATGTACTATTTCTTCTTCGCTTTGTTCCTCAAGACAACTACTGTGTCACTACTTACATCCTTCATATTATACATGTCTTAATACTCCACATCACGGGGTCACAAATGTGAAGCGGAACTCATGAAAGTATGACTGACGACAGGTTATCGCTATGGCTGATCCGCTATCTGCCATGGTACGACATTGTCAGACGAACCATGGCTGGGAATGATGCTACTCTAAAAAAAGAACCTGGGTAAGACAGTTATCCGGTTTGTGGTGTACTGCAGCCTGGGGGAATGGGGGGGGGGGAGGTGGGAGGAGCGGAAAGTGCCTCTACATATTTTCGCTCTCGCTAAGGCTAGAGGGCTGATACTTACCACACTATATCTTTGGATCGAGCTTTACAAGAAAATATAAAAAAATCCACGAGACCGCCATGTTGACCTCACCGTGACGTCATTTTCAAAAAGAGCATTTTTGGGGCGATTTTTCGGCCAGAATACAGATACCCTGGACCACAATGGCCAGGCATTGGCGGAGGTAAAAATCTGGATAATCTTCATTGCTGATGTCAAAGGTGCAATGTAGGGTATTTCGGGTCAGCAAAATCAGATTTGGCCTGATCAAAATTATATATATACACACAAACATTATTCAAATCGAACACAAACATCTATTTCTCTGCCAAATGTACTGGCAGAAAAATAGCGGCCATCTTGGAAACTGGTGACAATTTTGAACTTTGGGCAGAGAAATGTCTTCCACCTTCATCCGTTGTCAATTATTGATGCGAAGATGTCTATTAGCTCAAACCTTTATTTGAAAATACATGCCCTGAATGTAATATCCGCATAAATATGTAGACAAAAAACAAGCATTGAGCGGCCATCTTGGATTTATGCAAATTAAAAATGTTCCCTTGTGTACATCAATCTACATCTTTGATATGTTGATCGGAATCACTTCAGAGGTTATTTACCGCAAACCCCGTTTCTGTTGCAATTTTTTCTACGTTTGGTGATTTTCTCGCTAGATTGACTGGACTATCCATCTGTTGACAAAACTGACCTAGAAAAACTCTATCGTTTGTTCGACACGTCGAGCAGCGATCCACGATCTCTACAGGATAAAGTGTTAGTCAACATAATGCTGCGTTTAGCCAGACGAGGTCGGAAAAACCTAAGACAGTTGAAGATATCTGATTTTTCTGATTCTTTTGGCACTAGGTACATTTATATCGACAAGGAAGAATTGACAAAGGACCACCAAAGTGATTCAAATACAGGTAAGGAAAGAATGTAAGAGGTCAAAGCTGAATATTTAGCAGTCATTCTGTTTCACTAAAGTCCCAATAAAATAAATCATTGATTTATGTTTACCGTCTTCCTTGCTTTTTGCATCTTCAACAGCCCAGGTAAATCATAAATCCTCGCAGAGGGTTTACTTTGACATTTTTGGTGGCTCGAATGAGTTCTTGAGTCGTTGCCTCTATCGTACAATCTCGTGCATTTTATTCCCCAAGCTTGTTTTGAAGTAGCATGTCTGTATCCTAAGCCTTCAGTTTATGCCTTTGACTTCCGGTGTCGATTTCAGTCCGATATCAAAGTAGTTGGGCTAGCGATGAAATTCAAACGTGTCATACTTCGCAGCAGATTGGCATCACCAGCTAGCTTAGCACGCTCACTCATTGGTTTGCTTTATAACAAACCCACTGATCTATTTATATTCAGAACTGGTGTTGGTAACTATCCAAGCCAGTGTTTTGGCCCTAACAGATCGATCGATACACTGGCTGCGAAGATGTGTTTTTGTTAACTTCACATTTACCCACATAATTGTTAGACTCTGCTTTATTAAAATGAATTACGGTAAGCTTTTGTTGTAGTATAATGAAATTGTGACAATGACATCTCTCTTGCGAGTCTGCTTATCAATAAAAATGATGGATAAGCAACTAATAATTTATTTTATGGGATACTGCAAGATGAACATGATATGGAGAATTAATATCTAAATAAATTGCCATTAATATAACAATGATATGGTCCACGTATATATTGATACAGTCAAATATTTTCTTTTTCAAATATCATTTCTATGTCATATTTTAAAATTTAAGTACATACCGGTATTTGGGCACTCCGTTTGATTTTTAATGTCTGCACCATGACACATTTTCAATTTCAGATGACAGCCGTTGTCCTGTGGGGTCGCTTGTGAAGTACACGAAGAGGTTGTGTCCCAGATGTCCGTTTCTGTACCAAAAAGTGCGCGAGTAGCCAAGCAACGATGGATGCTATTTCGACTGCGCGCCTGTTGGACATGAAAAATTCAAACTTGTAAGAAGCAAGCACATCAGGATATCGCACCCCCGTGTATTAAACAAGAAGAGACCAACTTGGATATGGTTAACAGTTACTTTATTCCGTTGACAGATTCTCAGGTTGATAAGTTACTGCGAGCATTTGATGATGACAACGATTTCGATGACATAATTCGTACAATTTCGACTACGTCATGTCCAGCTAGTGTCAGTAATTTCGTTTCGACAAATTGTTGTCTCAGTGCGTCTTACCAGCAGAATTCCCGCTTGTGGCCTGTGCCAATTATAACAGGACACAATGCTAAATGTTACTATTGCTTATCAGATATTTCAGAAATAGACTTACATGTACCATAATTCAAAAGCTGGCATAATTCCCCAATGTTGCAGCTCTGCTGCTCAGTCGTATTAGTTAATGTTTCAATTTTATTATGGGCTGAGCGGATTGACATTATTACATGTACATGTATACTGGTTGTGGCAATTTTGCCACTTGTGGACAAAACCGATGTGTCACTTTTTCTCCGGTTCTTTTCGGAATAGACTGGATTATACATACGTTACCTTCTAAGTGTTGGATTAACCCGATATGCAGCTGAGGCAATTACTCACCACATATAATTCATGTGCAATCTGATTAAAACTCAGACTTAATAAACCGCTCCTCTTTCGGACATATCGCTAAATTTAGCGACATGTCCGAAAGAGGAGCGGTTTATTAAGTCTGAGTTTTAATCAGATTGAATTCATGTGGTGACCGTTCCTGTGATATTTGCTCCACATTTTTTGTCGGTGATCTAAATCACTAGGCCAACGAGACTCCCACAAGAACAGGAGGTAGGATTTTCTGCACTAGAATCTGTGCTATACTAAGACAGTGTAATCCCCAAATAACGAAAATACTGTTACAGAGATTCCTGTAGAGAGGGTGTGAAATGTATATATGAAAGTTAGATTAGATAAATGCAGATCAACATATCAGTAACGAACAGCAATTCGGGGAACAGGGACAACCGTGAATAGGGATTGAGATGTAAGGAATTCAGATGTAAGTTGACCCTTGATGTCGTTTTAGACGTCGATAACGGTATTGCATCTTCAGAAGCACACGAACTTGCCGATATCAGGAATACTGTAGCATGGAAACAAACCACACACACGGACGTCTGTGGAGAGTATTCGAGATGTAAATTCTAATTAGATTACATTTTGAGAAGTTAGTTTGGAAGTGAGTGGTTTCGTGACTGTGTAGGTACACTGGAGAAAATATTTTTGTATTGCAGTTCATGAAACACTGCACTAGGTGCCTGTAACGGAAATTGAGTTCAGAAAACATGCCATTTGCATGTCCTCAACTCCGGCCCTATAGCAGAGTTTGCGGGTAATCACGTTCTCGTTGGACGCGGAGGGGGAGAGGATATGGAAAGAGATGATAATTTTACATTTGTCACATCATCAAGCTCTTGTGAAAAGTACCGCATGTCTCTGATGATGGTGCCACAGAATAGTGCATCACGATGAGTGTTTTTTTTTTGAAAGATTGAGCCACGCGCTGCAGTGTATCGCAGCATCAAAGCTGGTGGACAACCCTCCTAATCAACCACATAACGCTCTGTTTGAACTGAATGTGTCCATAATTAGAAAATACCAGGTCATGGATGTCCAGATTCCATAATGCATAACGCTTAACGATTTCCTCATAATTTTGATGTTTGATATAGGAATACAAATTTGAAATGGAGTTGAGTTTCTCACACTTGCTGAGCTACGCCGGTCATTCAAAGTCAAATGAAAGAGATATATCGACCTTTACGCGAAAGTTGGTCCAAATGAATCGTCGAAGACCTAACATGTCGACGATGGGAGCAGTTAAATTTTAACGATATCAACTGTCCTATCCGCGGAGGGAAATGACATATACCTATCTCGCATTATAGCGTTTCCTACCATGCAAACAGTGGATAATAAACTTCGTGCCTTCACTGCTATAAAACAAGCCGTGTATACGATCTGCAACGGAGGATAAGCATTCAATAGATATTCTGAAAAACTGAAAGTTCGACACATTTAGAACAGTCTTCCCACTGATATTAAACTCCTGCTAACCACTAGTCACTAGTAGACATACACTTGAAAATTATTCAGTCACTCTGTCAACTTCCTTTGCCAACTACGTCGTCATGGTTAATATGTGCATTGTATATACATCCACACTAATGACAGGTATATGAACCAATATTTCTTTGTTGCATTTCCCAGATGTCGCTTGATTTGGTGGGCATGTGTTTGTTGCATTTCCCAGATGTCGCTTGTTTTCCTGGGCATGTGTTTGCTGCATTTCCCAGATATCACTTGATTTCCTGGGCATGTGATTTTGCATTTCGAAGATATCGCTTGATTTCCTGTGCATGAGTTTGTTGCGTTTCCCAGATATCGCTTAATTTCCTGGGCATCTGTTTGTTACATTTCCCAGATATCGCTTGATTTCCTGGGCATGTGTTTGTAGCATTTCCCATATATCGCTTGATTTCCTGGGCATCTGTTTGTTGCATTTCCCAAATATCGCTTGATTTTCTGGGCATGTGTTTGTTGCATTTCCCAGATATCGCTTGATTTCCTGGGCATGTGTTTGTTGCATTCCCCAGATGTCGTTTGATTTTCTGGGCATGTGTTTGTTGCATTTTCCAGATATCGCTTGATTTCCTGTGCATGTGTTTGTTGCATTTCTCAGATATGGCTTCATTTCCTGGACATGTGTTTGTTGCATTTCCAGGATATCGCTTGATTTTCTGGGCATGTGTTTGTTGCATTTTCCAGATATCGCTTGATTTTCTGGGGACGTGTTTATTGCATTTCCCAGATATCGCTTGCTTTCCCGGGCATGTGTTTGTTGCACTTCCCAGATATCGCTTGATTTCCTGGTCATGTGTTTGTTGCATTTCCAAGATATCGCTTGATTTTCTGGGCGTGTGTGTGTTGCATTTCCCAGATGTCGCTTGAATTCCTGGGCATGTGTTTGTTGCGTTTCCGAGATATCGCTTGATTTCCTGCGCAGGTATTTGTTTATTTTCCCTTGTTTACAACCATATGCGTTATAGAGCAAAATTAGTCGCTCGGACTTGTAAACATTGAACCGCAATGAAATACTTCAACAAAGCCAAACGCGCTTATGGTTTAATAGAGTATAATGTATTTGTTCGTCATACTACATCTATAATACAATTATAATCTCGTTGTTCCCTACTACCACAAATACTTTAAAACATGCTTTGCTTGTATTTCATGATTATGTCATGAATTATGGAAGATGACTTAAGGAAGAGCTTGATGCAGGAGGCACGTGCCGTACAGGCCTTGGCCCAAATGGGTTTTTGCGACTCTCTATACTACAATCCCTCACCGCCTATTAAACGTCTTAGTTCATTAATATTATCGGTGTTTAAGAAAACTTCCACAGAATAATGCATCACGATGAGTGTTTTTTGTTTAAGATTGAGCCACGCGCTTCAGTGTATCGCAGCTTCAAAGCTGGTGGACAACCCTCCTAATCAACCACATAACGCTCTGTTTGAACTGAATGTGTCCATAATTAGAAAATACCAGGTCATGGATGTCCAGATTCCATAATGCATAACGCTTAACGATTTCCTCATAATTTTGATGTTTGATATAGGAATACAAATTTGAAATGGAGTGGAGTTTCTCGCACTTGCTGAGCTACGGCGGTCATTCAAAGTCAAATGAAAGAGATATATCGACCTTTACGCGAAAGTTGGTCCAAATGAACCGTCGAAGACCTAACATGTCGACGATGGGAGCAGTTAAATTTTAACGATATCAACTGTCCTATCCGCGGAGGGAAATGACATATACCTATCTCGCTTTATAGCGTTTCCTACCCTGCAAACAGTGGATAATAAACTTCGTGCCTTCACTGCTATAAAACAAGCCGTGTAGGTATACGATCTGCAACGGAGGGTAAGCATTCAATAGATATTCTGAAAAACTGAAAGTTCGACACATTTAGAACAGTCTTCCCACTGATATTAAACTCCTGCTAACCACTAGTCACTAGTAGACATACACTTGAAAATTATTCAGTCACTCCGTCAACTTCCTTTGCCAACTACGTCGTCATGGTTAATATGTGCATTGTATATATATCCACACTAATGACAGGTATATGAACCAATATTTCCCTTGTTGCATTTCCCAGATGTCGCTTGATTTGGTGGGCATGTGTTTGTTGCGTTTCCCAGATATCGCTTGTTTTCCTGGGCATGTGTTTGCTGCATTTCCCAGATATCGCTTGATTTCCTGGGCATGTGATTTTGCATTTCGAAGGTATCGCTTGATTTCATGCGCATGTGTTTTTTGTATTTCGAAGATATCGCTTGATTTCCTGTGCATGAGTTTGTTGCGTTTCCCAGATATCGCTTAATTTCCTGGGCATCTGTTTGTTACATTTCCCAGATATCGCTTGATTTCCTGGGCATGTGTTTGTAGCATTTCCCATATATCGCTTGATTTCCTGGGCATCTGTTTGTTGCATTTCCCAAATATCGCTTCATTTTCTGGGCATGTGTTTGTTGCATTTCCCAGATATCGCTTGATTTCCTGGGCATGTGTTTGTTGCATTCCCCAGATGTCGTTTGATTTTCTGGGCATGTGTTTGTTGCATTTTCCAGATATCGCTTGATTTCCTGGGCATGTGTTTGTTGCATTTCTCAGATATCGCTTGATTTCCTGGACATGTGTTTGTTGCATTTCCAGGATATCGCTTGATTTTCTGGGCATGTGTTTGTTGCATTTTCCAGATATCGCTTGATTTTCTGGGGACGTGTTTATTGCATTTCCCAGATATCGCTTGCTTTCCCGGGCATGTGTTTGTTGCATTTCCCAGATATCGCTTGATTTCCTGGTCATGTGTTTGTTGCATTTCCAAGATATCGCTTGATTTTCTGGGCGTGTGTGTGTTGCATTTCCCAGATGTCGCTTGAATTCCTGGGCATGTGTTTGTTGCGTTTCCGAGATATCGCTTGATTTCCTGCGCAGGTATTTGTTTATTTTCCCTTGTTTACAACCATATGCGTTATAGAGCAAAATTAGTCGCTCGGACTTGTAAACATTGAACCGCAATGAAATACTTCAACAAAGCCAAACGCGCTTATGGTTTAATAGAGTATAATGTATTTGTTCGTCATACTACATCTATAATACAATTATAATCTCGTTGTTCCCTACTACCACAAATACTTTAAAACATGCGTTGCTTGTCATTCATGATTATGTCATGAATTATGGAAGATGACTTAAGGAAGAGCTTGATGCAGGAGGCACGTGCCGTACAGACCTTGGCCCAAATGGGTTTTTACGACTCTCTATACTACAATCCCTCACCGCCTATTAAACGTCTTAGTTCATTAATATTATCGGTGTTTAAGAAAACTTCCACAGAATAATGCATCACGATGAGTGTTTTCTGTTTAAGATTGAGCCACGCGCTTCAGTGTATCGCAGCTTCAAAGCTGGTGGACAACCCTCCTAATCAACCACATAACGCTCTGATTGAACTGAATGTGTCCATAATTAGAAAATACCAGGTCATGGATGGCCAGACTCCATCATGCATAACGCTTAACGATTTCCTCGTAATTTTGATGTTTGATATAGGAATACAAATTTGAAATGGAGTGGAGTTTCTCGCACATGCTGAGCTACGCCGGTCATTCAAATTCAAATGAAAGAGATATATCGACCTTTACGGGAAAGTGGGTCCAAATGAACCGTCGAAGACCTAACATGTCGACGATGGGAACAGCTAAATGTTAACGATATCAACTGTCCTATCCGCGGAGGGAAATGACATAAACCTATCTCGCTTTATAGCGTTCCCTACCCTGCAAACAGTGGGTAATAAGCTTCGTGCCTTCACTGCTATAAAACAAGACGTGTACGTATACGATCTGCAACGGAGAGTAAAGCATTCAATAGATATTCTGAAAAATGTGAAGAATTATATCAACGTCACAAAACTGTCAAACTGAAACTTCGACACATTCAGAACAGTCTTCCCACTGATATTAATCTCCTGCTAACCACTAGTCACTAGGAGACATATACTTGAAAATTATCCAGTCACTCCGTCAACTTCCTCTGCCTAGTACGTCGTCATGGTTAATATGTGCATTGTATATAAATCCACACTAATGACAGGTATATTAACCAATATTTCTTTGTTGCATTTTCTAGATGTCGCTTGATTTGGTGGGCATGTGTTTGTTGCATTTCTCAGATATTGCTTGATTTCCTGGGCATGTGTTTATTGCATTTCTTAGATATCGCTTAATTTCCTGAGCATGTGTTTGTTGCATTTCCCAGATATCGCTTGATTTCCTGGGCATGTGTTTTTTTGCATTTCCAAGATATCGCTTGATTTCCTGGGCATGTGTTTGTTGCATTTCCCAGATATCGCTTAATTTCCTGGGCATGGGTTTGTTGTATTTCCAAGATATGGCTTGATTTCGTGGGCATGTGTTTGTTGCATTTCCCAGATATCGCTTGATTTCCTGGGCATCTGTTTGTAGCATTTCCCAGATATCGCTTGATTTTCTGGGCATGTGTTTGTAGCATTTCCCAGATATCGCTTGATTTCCTGGGCATGTGTTTATTGCATTTCAAAGATATCTCTTGATTTTCTGTGCATGTGTTTGTTGCATTCCCCAGATGTTGCTTGATTTTCTGCGTATGTGTTTGTTGCATTTCCCAGATATCGTTTGATTTCCTGGGTATGGGTTTGATGCATTTCTCAGATATCGCTTGATTTCCTGGGCACGTGTTTGTTACATTTACCAGATATCGCTTGATTTCCAGGACATGTGTTTTTTGTATTTCCAGGATATCGCTTGATTTTCTGGGCATGTGTTTGTTGCATTTTCCAGATATCGCTTGATTTCCTGAGAATGTGTTTATTGCTTTTCCCAGATATCGCTTCCTTTCCTGGGCATTTGGTTGTTGCATTTCGCAGATATCGCTTGATTTCCTGGTCATGTGTTTGTTGCATTTCCAATATATCGCTTGATTTTCTGGGCATGTGTTTGTTGCATTTCCCAGATGTCGCTTGAATTCCAGGGCATGTATTTGTTGCATTTCCGAGATATCGCTTGATTTCCTGAGCATGTGTTTGTTGTATTTCCCCTTGTTTACAACCATATGGGTTATATAGCAAAATTTGTCGCTCGGACTTGTAAACATTAAATCACAATGAAATGCTTCAACAAAGCCAAAAGCGCTTATGGTTTAATCGAGTCTGTTGTATTCGTTCGTCATACTACATCTATAATGCAATTATAATCTCGTTGTTTCCTACTATCACAAATACTTTAAAACATGATATGTACTGCTTCATCACGTGGTTCTCATCATTAAAAGTATAACGCAAGGACTGGTTAGCCTGATGGCCGGATAATTGTCATTCATAATTACGTCATGAATTATGGAAGATGACTTAAGGAAGAGCTTGATGCAGAAGGCACGTGCCGTACAGACCTTTGTCCACATGGGTTTTCACGACTCTCTATACTACAATCCCTCATCGCCTATTAAACGTCTTAGTTCATTAATATTATCGGTGTTTAAGGAAACTGATCGCCGATATATTAGTGTCAGAAGTCGTAATAAAGCATTGCAGGTCTACTACATACAAGGGATATCATTCATGGGATGTTTTTTTGTTGATGGCGTAGTTCGAATTTCTCATGAATAATCTATGTGAGGTTTGGCAACACAATACATCAATAGCACATAGGTATCCCAATGGGTACTAATTGTGCCTCCCTTTTGGCTGACCTATATCTGTGCCCTATGAAGATGACTATATGCAGATCTTTCCAAAAAACTATTATTTCAATGCCCGTTCCTTCTCATTCACCAAACGCTTTATAAACGCTCTTCTCGCTGTGGATAATAGCTATGTGAATGACGCAGTGGAGGGTATATATCCACTTTCACTGGATGTGAAGGAAGCTACAGATAGCCTTAACGGCACATCGTATTTAGACCTATCTTGAAGTGGGCCTTCTCTCTCGTCGAGATGATTACAATTTCTTTTTTGTAAACTATCTCTTCCTACACATTTAGCCCAGAAGGTGTAAATTACACCTCCACGGGGTGTAAATGGCTTGTCCCAGGGCTATCACCCTTTTGGGTGTGAATTAACACCTTCTCCGAAAGGTGTAAATTTACACCTTCTCGAAAAGGTGTTAAGTTACACATTTTTTGCTCACATTACACCTTCCATGGGTGTTCACTCACACCTTCTGAATAAAATTTGCACCTTCCAGACAAATTTATAAGCATATTTTTGGGGGAACCCAGCATCCCATAGGTGTTTATTTACACCTTTTGACCACAACTAAACCTTTCAGTGGTGTTAATTTACACCTTTTCAACAGAATTACACCTTCTGTGGGTGTTCATTCACACCTTTTGGGCAAATTAGAATCATCTAGGGGTGCTAAAATACACCTTATGTTGATCACTCCATCTTCCAGGGGTGTTAAATCACACTTTATTAGTAAGATGTACACCTTTCATTGGTGTTAATTTACACCTTTTGACCGAGATTACGCCCTCTTGGGTGTTTATTTACACCTTTTGGCCAAAATTAAACCTTCTAGAGGGGCTAAAATACACCTTCTGGAGACGATTCCATCTTCCATGGGCGTTAAAACACACCCATTTCGTGAGAATTACACCTTCAAAAGGTGTTAATTTGCACCTTTTTAGTGAGAATTAGTGGTGTTCGTACCACCCAGTAATGGCTCTTGGTTGAGGTACACAATAAGAACATTAACACAATGATATATTTTATTAAGGAAATCACAAAAAGCACATTTACATTGGTCTTTTCATGTTAGCCCCTCCTGATATCATAGTTCACTCTCAATCTGTGTGTGAAGAGATGTTCATATACACACCCACTTTCTCGGTGTGTTCTGACCCAAGTTGTATGAAATGATGTTCATACACACACCCACTTTCTCGGTGTGTCCTGACCCTACAGTAGCCCGAGTTGTACGTATATATGAGTATGCTAGCGCATCTTCATAGATGTGTACTGATGTATACCTCAGAGCCAGTGTTTCGAAATCTTTCGGGAATATAACCCGAAATCTGTTCCAATATCACGTTCTCTTATGGTGGTCGTCGGAATGAATGATAATCCCCGGGATAGCAGAAAAATATCATTATCTGTTAACATCAGACTTGAGATATATATGTCTTGGCTATTGCCAGTCTCGAGAGGTGAGATTTACGTAGAAATGCATTGACATAATTAATATGTCTCTGCTTCTTGTAGCGTTTTCTCTCTTTACTAGAGAAGCGTCTTGTTTTCATTCTGTCTCTAATGAGTTAGAACGAATCAGTTGATATACGGCGTTTGTTGTAGTCTATCAGGATACTAATCTTCTCAATCAAGGCCGCAGGACTTCTTGCAGCGTTTTCTCTGTTTACAGGAGAAGCGTCTTGTTTTCATTCTGTCTCTAATGAGTTAGAACGAATAAGTCGATATACGGCGTTTGTTGTAGTCTATCACGATACTAATCTTCTCAATCAAAGCCGCTGGACTGCTTGTAGCGTTTTCTCTGTTTACTAGAGAAGCGTCTTGTTTTCATTCTGTCTCTGATGAGTTAGAACGAATCAGTTGATATACGGCGTTTGTTGTAGTCTATCAGGATATACTAATCTTCTCAATCAAGGTCCCAGGAATAACTGACTGTATATTCTCAGTATGTTAGCGTCTGGCCTAATCCGGTATCATTTGATAGGTGGACGGAGACAAAGGAGTTATCGTTGATAGGTTATAGCTGCGCGTTCCTGATTGGCTGAATCTGCGTTGGTTGATTGGCTAATTATGGTGCCTGGGTTGAATCCCTCCAAGCTCTTATCGATTGGAGTATGGATACAGTATGTTAACTTTATTAAATTGCGGATACGATTTAAGCCCAGCAGGGTAGTGCTTAATGCACATGTTTAACCAGCATGACTTCCACTGGAAAATGCGTAAATCAGTTGCGGGATGAGAAATATGAAATCGAAACACTAAGCTCATGAGTATATATTACATACGTTTATTAAAAGAACCTCCATTAACATAGGTAGGTCATGCACATATATATTACATTAACATTTGGTTTTGAAAAGGCGAAAATCGCCGAAAGCGGTTAACAATATAGTTTTAGCTCGCATTCTACATTCTTGTAGTGTTTTTATTTACTATATTAACATATAGATATATGTGTTTAAGCCACGATGGGCGATGGTCATATATGTCAGGTCATAACAGCATTGGTATAAGTATTTCGGAGTATAGAAAAAACGGCTGGGCGCAATTTATCGTAATGGAAGTTTGTTTTGAAGTTTTTTGATTGAAATTTCAGTTTAAGGGCCGCTTCCCGTACGGATTTCGCAGCCCAGTTTTGAAATAATATCGCGTCGGCATATATTGGAAATGGTGGACAACATGGGAAGCGAAGCCATGCTTATTTACAAATTCATGAACAATAGAAGCGATGCATATACTGTTAGGCATTGGCAGAATAAACTCAAAAACTAATTGAGCAATAGAATCATTACCGATATGTTTAGTTTAACCAAAACTTTGCGTTAGCGTCAGAGAGATATGAGATAAAGGCAGGCCGCGGATTATGATTATGGTGTGTTAAAAGGGGTCGCTTCCGGGCAGGATGGTAACCATTACTTGATCAAGTAATAATTTGTGACGATAATCGCACAATTGTTAATGGGTAACATGCACAACAAGCTGTCATGATTATCACTTCGAACCGTTTAGTCCATTTCACACCTTCCTGTCTCAGTGGATCAATCAAAGCCTATAATTTGTACAGTTTCCGTTGTATTCACTGCTTATTGTGCAAATCCCCCATTGAAATGAAGTTGAACATCACTTTATCTGATAGCTAAGCAGTTATCAGCACTGTAGGTATCGATCTGATAACTTCTTACATTGGTCGACAAACAACGTGCTTTTGTCGACTCTGCATGATACATAATATTTACTATACTGTTGATATTCAAAACCCCAGAACGCCCCTCCCCCCTCCGCCCCTGTAGTCTTGGGCTCAACCTTGAGTGAGAACACTAGAGCGGCTGTTCAATTTTCTCTCCCTCGTAAAACCGACTGGGGGGTTGACTCTTATGGTCTGCAGCTCGTTTTTTTTATAATGTTTCCGTTGGAATTTTTGCTCAAATGTTAGAGAGACTGGTCAAATTGTTAGATCCATTTATTTAATTTTGTGTAGAAAGTTGGAGTACTTGAGAATTTTGATGGTTTACCGTAAGCATGACAAGGAAATAATTTCCTCGTCATAGAATTTAAGTTCCAAATGTGTATGGAAAATTAAGTATTTACACCTTTTTAACACCTTTCAATAAATTTACACCTTTACGGGTGTAAAATCAGGGTTGGAATCCATCTTCATACATTTGCACCTTTTCTACACCTTATTTACACCTCCTAAGGGTGTAAACATGAACCCGGAAGGTGTAAACGTTTGATTTACACCTTTTTTGCACCTTTTTTACACGTTCTGAGCTTAGGAGTATACACAGTAATATTTCATTGGGGTCTGTATATGCCGTATTCATATCACGCCTAGTAGCATTTGCTAGATCCTGTGCAAGATGTGACGCTTTTAATCAACGTCACAAACATTAGTGCAGAAACTTACAAAACAAAGCTATACTACCAAGCGCCACCAGTCAAAGTTTTCTTCAATTTTGCGATACATATCAGATGCTGATAGCAAAATACGAGCGTAGCGTGTGAGATCTTTCATAACTACATGCAGTTTCTAATTCCGCTTAACCCCTTATAGACTAGGGGCCGTATGCACCTGTGTTATTTTGATAAACACATATTTAACTTTCGTAAAAGACCACCATAGTCTTCAGCTCAGATATTTTGCCTGTCCAAATTCAAAGATTCAAAGCCGCCAGAGGCGAAATAAGTTTTGGATTGTCAAACATGGGCATTGATTTTATGCAAAGTAGGATTATAGTGGGGACTTTCACTCCTGTAGTGAACCACTGTTAAAGAAAACAACCCACTATAAACCATTTTATATCAGAAAGCTGAGTAATTAAAAAGTTGAGACATTTCACCTATTTTTCACTTTGTTTTTGTGTATTATCCTCCAGTCTGCAGATGTTTTTAATGGTTACTGTTTTAAGCCAACAACATTTTAAACAAGATACACTGGCGCAACTAACCAAGTTGACATGGATTCGTTCGTTTCTACACTTGTGTAGGACCGAACGAAGCCATGTCAACTTGGCTATGGCGCAACTGGTCAAATCAGTTGGCAACACAGAGACCTGTAACACTGTGCATATACTCCTTTAATTCTTTCCAATGACGTGGAACTAAATCCTGGACCATACCATGGTCGGTCACCATCAGTCAACTAAATCCTGGACCATACCATGGTCGGTCACCATCAGTCAACTAAATCCTGGACCATACCATGGTCGGTCACCATCAGTCAACTAAATCCTGGACCATACCATGGTCGGTCACCATCAGTCAACTAAATCCTGGACCATACCATGGTCGGTCACCATCAGTCAACTAAATCCTGGACCATACCATGGTCGGTCACCATCAGTCAACTAAATCCTAGACCATACCATGGTCGGTCACCATCAGTCATAATTTCTGCAGACTATCATCAGGGAAGTGATTGCATCTCAGCGGATTCCAGAGGACGTCAGTGTCTTCGTAATTGTTTTTTTTTCTGCCTGAGCGCATTCATGCAATCCGAAACACATGGACGAAAGCCCTCTTTTCTCTGGTACAAAGCATTCGATATACCTTCTTCCAAGTGATGTATCTCAATATTTCAACATTCAGACATGCTCGTACTAGATGGGACAGTTGTTCCTCCGGATACGTTGACCATCTGAATAGTGCCCCAAATCAAGTCGGGTGCAGCCTTGAGTACTCACTTAATTTTGCTTTAGCTTCATCATTGCCACCTTTGCCATCTTTTGCTGTGTTTTGTTTAACAGAACATCAATTACTTCAATTTCATGTTATAGCTATTATCATAACGCAATTGAGCTAGAATTTCACATATTTTCTCTTTCCTTTACATTAAAACAAAATTATTTTCAGGACATTTTACTATTTCGATTTTAACTGCACCACGTATAGGCCATAATCTCGCCTTATTTTACCATTTCCTTTTAGAATAATACGCAAGCCTTTCAAGTTTATCGTGTCCCAACATATATATAATTCGCATGGACATTCACGAAGGATGGAACGAAACCCTTAGTGACACCACCTACATGCAGACATAGGGACAGTCCACAGAACACAACCCATTTTAAAGTGTCCCGGTCACATTGCGCAGGTGGACAAAAACACGCTACACGTGCACTTTAATCAACATGGCCGCCACAGCGGTAGGTTTTGATCTCAGTTGTTTATTATAGTACTTGTCAGTAATTTACACCAGAAGTTCCATTTCACGAAATGCAAAAGTCATCTTTTCACCTCGGACTCGCTGTCTCTGTCTTCCACAGCTATCCAATAGACAAACAAGGTTATCTCCCCTTATGCCGATACAAAGCAGTTCGAATAATCGCACACTTTTTATTCTCCGTCAAAGGTTACATGGCTTAATTGGTGAAGACCCACTGTGCAGAGAATGCCGGGGCGTTTTTTCGACCTCGATAAGTGACAATTTTCATACAAAGCTACAACCCTACAATTATAGCTCATATTTATTATTTTGGGCATCTTTTGGCACTCTCCGCTCAGGTCTATTAATCCTGCTTGGAGTTTCAGTAAGTGCCTGACGACAGACTCGATCGACATAGCATGAGGGGGATAACGCTGTTTGGAGGTTGTCCAGTAGACTCAAGAAAACGACGGCAATCAGTGCCCTTGGCCCTCTCGTTATCGCTATGTGATATTTTTAGATTCGGGTATTTCCAAGCGATTGCTTGTTCAGCACAGAAGGAAATTAAACGGCGTATCTGTATTCTAAGTGGAAATTTTATACAAATGCAGACGTGAAACAGCACGATATGCATTAGATAAATTGCATTTAAAGAAACGGGATGTGGTAACAACGGCCCTCCCTCCCCGAACAGATCTAGTTTGCATACGTGAACAAACGAAGTTGGAAATGGAATTCCCCATATTCTTGGAATTTCCCTCTGTGTATGAATAGCATAGAGAACTAACCGCTCACAAGAATATATAACAGCACATCATTCATGTTATCTCTGCCATAAATATTACTGGGCCTGTGCACGGCGTATAATCACGTCAGATAGCATTCAAATAAGATTTCATCATATCGAACGATGTAGCTTTTCCGATCATTCCTCCTAATTTTAAATTACCTGATGTTAAACTATTTTTTTTGTACAGGGTTTTTATTTTCCATTTACGAATTATGTAATTTGTTTTCTTGCGCGATTGTTTAGGCCTACGTAAGACAGGTGTATTAAAAAATATTTTACAGTTGGCTCAGTGCTCTGGCCAGCATGTGGACTTTTTGTGGTGTTGTTTCTAACACATGATTCACGCTCCAATCGCTAAATAGTAGCGGAGATAAAATGTGAAATAAATGGGCATGCGCATCAATTATACGACGTCGAACCGTATCGAAACCCTCTGCATTGACACAAGGAACAGGACCGCGTCAAGACGTGAGGTAAGGCTACTGTTGCGCTAATTATGTTTTTGCTATGGGTTTTATAATCGATATGCTCATTATTAATAAACCGAAACACTCTAAGCGTTGAATCAATTGATCGAATAGTTCATTTGATATCCCCGTATAAGGGCTGTATTTTACAACGTATATACAACACGGCGGTGTTATCTATAAATTTGACGGATTAGTACAGGCTGAGTGAATTTTCAATGTGAATTTTATATCGGCTTACTGAAAAATGTAATTTTCCCTTAACGCCTGACATACTATGCACAATGGCATAATAACTCTGCGGCCCTTTCTGTGGCTAGCATAATAATTCAAACATCCTGCTTTACTTATTCAATTTGTCGAAGGTTTCATATTTATCAAGAGAAGTTTTCCTGGAAACCCGGGTTTTCCCAGGACAGATATACTGGCATTTCGTGGAATTTATGACTTTCGTGGAATAGATAAATACATGTATGAGTATTTTGTTGCTATACGCTTAGCAAGATTGATGACAGCCGTAAGTTGAATCAGTGCGATAACCAAGGCTTCTATATGTGCGACACAAAACTGAACGAAAGTCCTGTCTGATCAAGATTGCGTTACATTAAGTATTAAACTACATTTACTATATATCGCCATTAAAGCAATAACGCAATGCTAGTATAGCTATCCTTACAGTCAATTTCCGGTAGTCAGTTGATAGGTAATACATGTGGGACATCAAATTGAGAGATTGGTATAACGTGTTCGAGAGGTAAACTTTTGGGCAAATCATGAGTAAAACACCGTCTAATTTACTGACTATATGGCTTACCTGGTATTTGGTTTAAATAAGGGGTCGTGCAAAAATCAATGGGGTGGGACCCGTGAAAAAGGCGAGGGACCTGGTCATAGCATCTTAATGTTGTGAGACACTCCATTTTTCTCATGAAATGTTATGTCAATATCAATTTTATGTTCTTTCATATCACTTCAAGTATGTATGCAATTTAAGATGCAATTTCACCATGTTGCTTATAGGAAGTGGACATTGTTGATTCGTCATCCCTGGCTAAAACTGAAATTTTGAGTGAACTAGACAATGTACATACTGTATATAACAATTCAAATGTTGATTGGTTAAGAACTAAATGATTTGGACCACATTTGAACTCAACAATGACATGCAGTGACACATATTTAAAAAGAATAGAATTTCAAACTGGAACAGATAGGAAATTGGGATTGTAAAGAAGGATTCCTCTGATAAATATCAAAGTTTGAATCGGGTAAGACAGTCTTCCGACTATGTAGTACAAGCGTCTATAGTCCGTCATTCAGTATTCAGCCGTCGTCCATTATAGAATTCCCGACCATAATTCAAATACTAAAGTTTTTAACAGTTTTTAGTGACGCCAGCATGACGTAATCGTGTTCCAAAAAATCAAAACCACGTCGCTGTTCAGCATTCCTAAGACATATGTTTTTTATAACCAAATTTGATGTCTATTTGGTTATAAATAAATGATAAAGATCAAATTTCATCTCACCAATGGCATATACATGTAGACATAATTCTCCAGTTGTTAATTTCACATTGAGACAATTAGAAAATGAAGAGGTTTAAACAGGGATTAAGGGTCCCTAACCAAGCTCATGCTCGAGTGAAGCTGGACGATGTGTTGAGTATCGGGTCCAAATTCAATGCTGACTAGCTAAGAAATAAATGACAAATAATATTTCATATGACCAATGACATACATGTACACATATTTCTAGGGCCTATAATTCGCCAATGTGCCATGCGATAAAGAATGCAGATGTGTGTGTTTGTTTCAGGTGTAGGTGAACATCATGGATTCTAGCCAAGAATATATGGATGATCAGAATCTTCCTGTCGTTCATGTTCCTTGTTCCAATGAGCTTGCATCAACCGCCCATGACAACACTGGTGGAGCAGATGAGTGGCCAAGTGCTGAATACCCACGATACGCAGGAATCTCTGACAGAATCAAGTCATTTCAGTCCTTTCCTTGGCAAAATCAGAACACGCGTGACAAAATGGCTATAGCAGGGTTATTCTATACAGGTTAGTAGAATGGACAGGCATTTTATATATTTATGTTGGTGGTCTGTAATGATGGACTGGCTGTGACTGGGTTTGTGCTATTCGAGTGAGTAATGAGAGAATAGGATTGGTGCGTTCCTGTTGTCTCAAAGCAGAAAATCTTCGAAGCAACAGCAAGGCACGGACAGGACGCTTACATTGGTGCAATAAAGATAAGTGTAATTTCAGTGCTAGACAGTGCTATTCTGGTTAGCATTGTGACATTCGTTATCTTACAAATATATTCATCTGAGGGAAATCATACTGATAGGGGGATGAGTTTCATATTTTTTGGGTATCTTATAATGGATGTGTGGCTGGGGTGAATGGGTTTACAGATCAAGCACACTTTCTTAGTCCAACAACGATGTACAATGTGCTAATTGGACAATGCCATGTTGATCACTGCATTCAGCTTCTCGATGTAACTTGATGTGCAGTTCTAGTGCTTCAGTTATGCGAAGATTGCATAAAGTCGATTTTGTCTATAAGTATGCTGAATACGTCCACGGTTAATGTTTGAACATATGACTTCGCAGGATTGATAGACCACTACGATTGTTGATTTCAGGCGAAGCAGATTATACGATGTGTTTTTATTGTGGCGTAGGCCTGGGAAGATGGATGCCGGGAGACATTCCGACTGCAAAACACCACCGGTGGTCCCCAAAATGCCGGTATGCGCGGGAACTGGCAGGTTTCGACCAGCCTGTGGAGAACTCCAACGCTATGCCACAAAGGACATTGGAGGTACTTATACATGATTCATAGATGTATTGTTTTATGAATTCCAGAGCATTCAGAATTAATAAACTGATGCGTTGAGTAATCTTAAGAGTAGGGCGGTTGAATACGACGCTTTACTCATGGACAACTCAACTATTACTTTATAAATGAACTCTTATGCTGCATTTCCGTTTGTGCGAAACAGTAGATCAAGTCGGTGATTTATGCTCAGGATTTAATTAATTTGGCGCAATAAAAGAATGGAATGTCACAATCTCCATAATCTGGTAGATACTTAGGTCAGCTCACGTTAAAGGTTGGTCAGATGTTGAAGAAAACAATTCTAGGTTATTATTATAACTGGGCGTGGTCTTTGAAACTTATTCATTATTTTTCAGCTAAGCGGTGCTACAAAGTCACTTGGTAAGTTACCGGGACTTGCTCTAGTAAGAGATATTCCATTATATTTTATCAACCCACCTAAGCATCTTTCTCCCAATATTGTATAGTTTCTTTACGGAATGTAATACAAGACTGTACATCGCAGATGGCCATCTCTCATGCCACACATTCTTAATGGGCTATTCTATTGCTAGTAATTTATTGTGTCTTTGTCGATCCGGATGTGACTCAACATCGCCCTGTTTTAAAGCTAGTGTCGGCCTAATAAAATAACGCATGGGACAAAGTGTTTAGGGCAGCATTCCTTTATTAGTCGGGATACATAACTATTTCTTTTTATTTTTCGTCAGTATTGTTGGAGAAGTACTGCATATACAGGTTTGCCTGCCGAGTATGGTAATATTGTCTGTATATTGCTTTTCTTAAAATACCCAGCTTATAATTTTTTTATGTTACAATATGTATTCATGTAATGGAAAAAAGTGAAGATATAGTTATTGCAATGGTATGGTGGCACCCATTCTGCAATTTCCATATATACTGTGCAAATGTATAACGAAATAAGGGTGAGCTGTAATCTTTCATTGTAAAGTTAAATGTCTGGTCTGAAAATTATGTGATAAGTAAAATCGAGGAAAGTTTGATTTGTGTTCAAAATATCGCAGTTTGAAGCAACTTTGAGGACACGGTGCCACTTTTTTGATATCAGTTTTGCCGTGAAAACGTAAATGAAACAAACGCGAAGTGCACAAATTATAAAGTCAAATGTCTTGTCTAATATCCTGTGGAGCGTCGCTATTGGATCAGCCAGAAATTGGAAATGTTTATTTCAATTCGAATTTACTTGGGGAATATGGTTAACGCAACGAAACTGTGGCAAAACAATAGGCCATAGTAATTAATCAGCAACATTAAAAGATATGAAAATAGAAGAAATGACATTTTGTCTCGCTGACATGACCCAACAAGAAAATGTATACAACAGAAGTTGTGTGAAGAAGAGCGATTTTCTTCCCGAAGAAATGACACTTGATGTTATAGTTTAGAACCATTTCAAGGTGATGTAACTAATGGGCAGGATTATTAATGCAGTGGAAAAACACACACATGCTCACTTTGTCAGTATTGTCGAGGACTTCTACTTCGGTGAAGATAGACAAGTGACTAAATTAGCTCGACAATATGCTGTGCTGTTTTTATTTACCACCGGTCCCCTCTGATCAGTTGCTAACCAACCATTATAAAAAGGCTGACGTTTGATGTGTGGGTATATATTAGAGCAAATCCAACCAAATTTGCTTGAAATTAACGCCCCCTGACAGCAAACTTGATCCCTATTATACCCTTTATATACACAAAAAAAATCAAGATTAATTCTCACTGTTCAAGTGATTTCTAATAAATGATAAGTTATGTAACTACGACAGGTCAGCAGTCGGTTTCCCAGTTCTGGTGTTTGTTTCATTGAAAATACTCGCCACAAAACATGGATTCTTAAGACGTCCAACCTCTGGTTTTACGAGAACGTAACCCAAATCAATATTTCTTCTGTTATTGTTTACATTTTTTCTTCCTGACATGACCTACAAACCCAATTTCGTTTATGGGATGATATCAAACACTTAGACTTTTGCAGAATATTGGTATCAATGTTTCACAAGTTTGGCAAACTTCGGGTCACATGACCACATTGCCGATCTACCAAGCAATTACAAGCGTCTGGTCCGTCATTCATAATTCAGCCGTCGTGCATTAGAGAATATCGGCGTCCATAATCCAAACACCTATTCCATATAACAGTATTAGCACCAAATTGAAAAAGACAATCATGGTATACATAAACATGGGCTTGTTTCCGGCATGAGAGAAGCGGTCAACAGTGTTCAATGATGCCTGCAAGACATCATGATGTTCCTAAAATATCAAATTCGTATCGCTGATCAGTATTCTTAATCCATAATATTCGTTGTAAAGTCGTAATCTAAAGAATGATGTATCTCAGTCACGCTTTGATCGTGACTGTTCATATAAGTACCATGAGAATCTTGAAGTACCTGGGTTCATACGGGCCCTAGCCCCGGGTTAAGCGGAATTAGACACAAGTTACGAAACGTAACGCCATAGATCTTGCACCCTACGCTCGTATTTTGCTATCAGTATGCGATATGTATCGGCAAATTTGAGAAACTTTGAGTGGAAGCGCTTGGTGGTGTATACCTGTTTTATAAGTTTCTTCAACAATGTTTTGTGACGTTGATTAAAATCGTCACCTTTAACACAGGATCTAGCAAATGCTACTAGGCGTGATATGTATACGCCATATGCAGGTCCCACTGAAATATTACTTTCCAGAATGGCATAGTTTACGATGTCGAAATTGTAATCATCTATTTTGTCATACAGTCGACGAGGGAGAAGGCCCGCTTCATTTTTATAGAGATATAGGTCTAAATACGATGTGACTGTAGGGTTATCTGTAGTTTCCTTCAAATCCAGTGAAGGTGGATATATATCCTTCAATGCTTCATTTATATAGCGATTATCCACAGCGAGAAGATCGTCTATATAGCGTTTGGCGAATGAGAAGGAACGGGCTTTGAATGGATCGGCTTTTGAAAGCGCCTGCATATGGTCATATTCATAAGAGAACAGATATAGATCAGCCAATAGGGATGCACAATTAGTACCCATTGGAATACCTATATGCTGTTGATATGTTGTGTTGCCAAATTTCACATAGATATTTTTAATGAGAAATTCAAGCAAAGAAATATCCCATGAATGATATCTCTTGTATGTAGTAGAGCTAAAGAATGTTTTATGGCTTCCGACATTAATATATCTACGATCAGTTTTCTTGAACACAGATACTATTAATGAACTTAGACGGTCAATAAGTTCCTAATGAGGGTCCCTCCTGTGTCTAAATGAGAAATATACTGCTTTGCATTCCCAGAAATATTAGAATATCAACGCCGTTCTTTGTCCATCAAATTCAACAGATTGTTTAAAAATTTTGTCGAGAAAACGTCCTATTATATTCAGGGTTTTCGAGGCCTGCCATTTGAACTGATAAATTTTCTCTAAATGCAATCATAGCAAATAAAGGGGCCCTTGGTGGCCGAGTGGTCTAAGGCGCTTCGCTGGTGACCGCTAGCCTAACACCGCTGAACCGGCACGGGTTCGAGCCTACCTGATCAATGTGTGAAAGCTACTTGCCGACGGGTGGAGGTTCTCTTCGGATACTTCGGCTTCCAAACTGACTGTCACCAAATGAGTGAAACAAACTTGAGTGTCCCATTAAATCAGATGCCTCCTACATTTGCCTGCCATTTGAAACGATGAATTTCCTCTAGATCACGCTACCCTGTGCATTTAATCTTGACGAAAATACACACATGTACATAGCTCGTATATTTATCAGCAGATTTTCACTCACACGGAGCAATCCGCTTCCACGCTATTTTACGGTAAATGTTTCTATTTTCTATGCCCTAAAATGGCAGTATATATAAGAGCTTAAGAAGATATTTTCTTTATGAAGTAACTGACAATTTATCTTCTGGAGTTAACTATCGCTCTTAGGAAAAAGGGAGGACAAGGGATTGGTCGTGAATTAGAGATATTCGTCTTACTTGCTGTCCTGATATGAGATGATGAACGAAATTTTAGTTGTATTTCGGGATGAAAGAAAGTTTGAACATAGGAATTCAGAAATGGACTTCATCGTTACTTGCGTACAATTTTAGTGGGAGTGAGAAAGGAAGTTTAGTGCCCATAATGCCATGTGAATACGGCATACTACGATTACGCAAGAAGAAATTGTTCCGGGACGAAAATAGTTCACTAAATATTGAAACTCGCTCTTGTTACACTTACATTACCATGGTTGTGTCTGACACTTATACTCAAATTATTGACAGAGTTTATGGAGGTGGCAAGAAATGCGTCCCAACTGTTATGTGAGAAGACACAGTCCCTTCTCTGGATGTCAAAGGCCGGAATTATTGGCGCCAAGAAATGGCTGAATGATGCAGGTAAAACTTACAATCAGAATGTGTATAGTTAGCATTAATAGGATGAGTCTGTGTCTAAAAATCGAGAAGCCGCTTTGTGTAATTTAGTATTGACCCATATGTGTACGATCTGTACAAATAAGGATTTAAAATAAATGACACTTTTTTCATAACGAGGTTACTGCTAATACAGAGAGAGTACAATGTAGCGCATTGTGTATGAAACTATTTTTCTTTGCAGGAGTTTGCTGCTTTCAAGGTACCATACCCATGAACCTGAGATGCCTACAGGTAGAGGGTGACACACCTACAATTTCTTCAACCAGTCATACAGGAATGTCGGTTGCTGACATATTCGATGGAACAATTGGAATGCAATTTCGGTCGACACATTTTCAAGAAGATCAAATGTCTATAGCTGAACTGCTCACCGAAAGTGGTTTCTCTTGCGAAGGTTTGTACTTTCATGTGAACAACCTGTTGGTTTAGTTAGAACTATCGGATTGATTCCAATACTTGGTTTTCCAATTTGCTAGCTATAAGTAGCCTGTATTTGGTTACAGCTCATAATTGAAATACAAATGTCTACTCCGTCATTCAAAATTCAGTCGTCGTCCATTAAAGAATTTCGGCGTCCATAACCCAAAAACCTAATTCAGCTAACAGCATTAGCATCAATAAAGAAAATAAAAAAAAACAATCAAAAATCATAGTATACATACAAGTAGGCTAGATTCGTTTGGTTGAGATACAATAAACTTTTGCAAGAAACGGGATTGTGTTTATATATTTTTTAGTTCATACCTACTTAACGTTTGCTGATAATTGGTCGTTTGAAAAACGTGGTAATAATGTGGACGCGGTAATTTATTGACTATGGTTGGCTGTTGAACGGTGGATCTGACGCTTTTAAGTGATTGAATTCATCAAAGTTTCACTTGACGCGGTTGAGTTAAGAGCTCAAATAAAGCAATCTGTATAGATACTAAAATAAAATAAATTTCTGGTCGTATGTAGCAGGCGAGAGAAATCAAATCACTTCGAGTATTAAAAAAGAAGAAATTCCCAAAAGTCTGCATTTATAGGCAAATCAATTAAAAATTAAAACAAAAATGATCGAGCCTTACGAGGAGGTGAACTCAGAAATGAAGATATCGCGAGTAAGATCGCGCGCGCTAGATTAATCAGTGTTTAGCAGATGGGCAGGCACAATACATTGTATAGGGTGAGGGACAATCGGGTGGACGCATGATAAATTCGTTCGTGATCACTGACTTTGGCTTACCAGGTAGGACCCGTCTAGCTTTTAAAAAAACTGGTCTTCGTTACTGCAGAATCAAGTGTGAGATTTAAATAATGTGCCCACGAGTCCGCAGGACTTGGAATTCATTAGAGTCCAAGGGACATGCAACTGAATAGATGAACAATATGGATATAAAGTTGAACTGATTTCGTGAAAATTATTCCAGTCAATGAATTCATACAATAACAAGCGCAAGGTAAATCATTATAGGGTATCTTAATACAGTCGATTCGGCTACCTGATATTAACTCTAATCTACTGATTTCCAGGTTGGTTTACATGTACCTAACAACAAGAGGTGTTAGTGTAATTTAACCATTATATCGATAATGGCCGTCTAATCTTACAGCATGTAATAGACCCGTTCAAAAAATATTTCACTCAAGTCACCTTTTACAGAAATTTGCCAATGTTCCATTATTTGCCCAGCCGGCATTATACATAATTTATAATAATCTGTAGAGAACTACTTCAGCAGCAGATGTGCTGGCTGCCCTGATGCTGTGCGCACCAAAATCCCAATGTCTATGCCAGCCTTCTTCAAAACAGTTTCCATTAATTTGGGATTGCGTCTTTTGACACCGGCGAATGAGGCTTTCTCGGCAATAGAAATTCCAGGGTTTATGTCTATGGTCCACTAGAAATCCCTTGAAACAGGCTGGTATACCTGGAATTATGCTGAAAACCATGGACAATGTCCATGGTCACACTATTCTGGATCCTGGACAGCATAGACAATGTCCATGGACAGCATGGACAATGTCCATGGACAGCATGGACAATGTTCATGGGCAGCATGGACGATGTCCATGAACACCATGGAATTACGGGAATTCACCACAGTATTATAATCAAAAATAGTCTGGAAAAACATGGAAATTGTGAACTTTCAGAGAAATGAGTGTGTGGAAAAATAGAATATGCAAGTTGCACTGTTTGGTTTAAACAATATATTTATTCACAAAAGGTGAATTGGGATTGGGGAACAGGCTCAGCCTATCTCAACGCCTCTCCCAATATATATCTATTACATATAATGATAGTTTGACGGACAAAAATAACACTAACACTGTTTCTTGTGCTTTAAAATGGGCAGTAAATTTATCGTTATAGGAAACCAAGATAGTAGATCAGCAAAAATACCATATAGTGGTTACACTGAAAAATGTGTGTGACTTGTTTATTGTTATTCTTCGAGATCTCCTATAACAAGCCAGTGACAACAATTCTGCTTTTTTGATTTAAAATTGATTGGCATTTGGTTATTTAGAATTTATATTTAGAATTTTAGAATGGTATATTTAGAATCTCTGATATTTCCATCTCCCGACAAACCAGACTATTCGACAGGAATATATGCAGAATTGTCTGGAGAAGACCATTTACCATGAACCATGTCTGAGCCTTATTCTCATTCGGATAGCTTAACCTTATTTGCATAGCTTCATACGACATTATATTGGTCCACAATTCTAATTGTAATTACACTTTCATTTCAACAGTGACTTGCACGATCTTTTTCACAAATTTTACCAACTTTACGGTGGTATATATGTTAATTCGACAAAAAAACTGAACTGCCCAAATTTCAAATTTCAAATTCCAAATATGAATCATCCTAAACCCTGCATATATTGGTCCAAACATGTACATGTAAAAATTGGTAACAAGATTTGTCATCACCAGAATGAACAATTGAAACAAGTAACCGGTTGTAACTAATTTACTCTCTACATACAACCTGAAACCATCTGGGTCATCTATACGCGGTAGGACTGATCTGGGATTGCGTGTATCCATTTTCAGCCTACGTTCGGCAACTATACGAGGGAATTCCTCGAAATCAAATCATCAGTCAATCAGCTAAACTCAACCGACGTAACCCCAACGTAACCTGCCATTTTCGAGTCCTGGCGATCCTATCGGTTCTTCAGAAACTTATTTACCGCACTCAATAATAAGCATGTTGTTCAGAATGTTCTGTGATGTAATGTTCTGGGACGTTCACAACTTAATCTCGTTCGAGTTGATTTGGAAGGGATCCTGCACCTTTCTGCAGCTGAAGGTCTACTGCAAAGACTTGTGCCCATTTTGCCAAAGTGTGATAATTGCATATACTGTGGAATTCCTATATTGTAATATAGTGTCTTTAGTATTCCGTTAATAAGGTGACAATGAATATATTCAAGTGTAGTAAGATGTATAGCCACAAAAATGGTATTGAAAACAAAACAATTATCTTGACAATTTGACATCAATAAATTAAACTAGAATGTGGTCTAACATACATTGATCAATATAATCATAGCAATTATTCATTTCATACAGTTGTTTAATATACAAAATGACTATTCTCATGTCTCGTGACGGAATCTAGTGCCTGCATGTATGGAGTCCAGATATCTGTGACATGAATCAGGTGCCAAAACCAGTTGATCTGCAGCAATACTACAGAAAACATGAAAAAACGCTGGAAATTGTCCAGCTCTCACCATGGAAACCTTGGACATAGTCCAGCCTCGTCCGTGGAAACCCTGGACAATGCCCAGCCTCGTCCATGGAAACCCTGGACAGCTCGTCCATGAAAACCCTGTACCATTACAACGCATACAATTGAAAGTGGGAAGAGGTGCCGACATACTGACAGAGTCACATGTCTTCACAGCATAACCTTCTGGTTAACTTATTCTAAAGCACATACCAAGAATCTAACGATTCGTGATATGTGTTGTATCTCAGGTACGCTTTTATTGTACCTGTTCATGCGGCAACTTGGATGAGATGACCACACGGCGCCTAGCACCGGCATAAGCGCTATTAGTTGCAAATCCAGAGAGCTGTGATGGAAATGCTCTGACAACTCGTATGTTGATAATTGGTGAGCTGTGTCGCTGTGACAACTCGTACACTGCGGATTGGTGAGCTGTATAATCGTCAGATGAAAATGACGGCATTTAACACAAAATACTAGTCTGTAAAGCCCGATGTCGACCCAGCATCAACTTCCCACAATGGCAACTTCCCACAATGTAGAGGGGTCTGTTCAATGTCCAGCCTCGTCCATGGAAACCCTGGACAATGTCCAGCCTCGTTCATGGAAACCCTGGACAATGTCCCGCCTCGTCCATGGAAACCCTGCACAACCATTTCCCGCCTTCTCAGAACAAATTTTCATACCCTGGATTCAGGGCATGGAAAAACCATGGAAAATGTCCGAATACTCCAGCCTCTTTCCAGCGTAAGTTTTTTCCATGCTTTTTACATGGAAACCCTGGAATTTCTATAGCCGGGCCAGTGAACACAAAAGGAATCGTAAACAGGAGTTGTCTCCTCCGAGTTATTTTATCCTGTTCAAGTAAGTGTTCAGGATGCCACAGATACACTTTTGTTGCCGGCAGTGGCATGTTTACAGGGATTTGAAAGTTTACAAAGCTTACGAAACATATACGAAACAGTTTCCATAAATAAATCACAGTATTGGAGAAATAGCAGATAATAAATAATTACAACTTCTAAACGACCAACAGCTAAGAATTGATTAAAAGCAGCTTTTATAAAAGTTTCAGGAGATAACATTTCCCAACATGATCCGGAAGACCGTTCCATATTGCGGCGCTAGTATGTGAAGATGTCCGATTTTTAAGACTCAGCCTATGTTTTAACAAATACAATAACTTGCTGATGGAACTCCTTGTTTTCCTTGTGTGTACCTGGGCTACATATACCTGAACATACTTCAGTTAAATATTTCGGTGATATGTCGTTTAATGCCTTATACACCAAGACTATTGTACGATACTTAACCATATCGGATGCAGACTTTGGAAGACGGACTTTCTTGTACCATCCCTAAAGGATAGACCATATATCTGATGCATCGCGCGTTTATGAAGTGTTATAGGGGAATATCGCAACCATTCCCTCAGACAATACGATGCTAAATAATGCTTCTGAATGAAAAACACACAATTTATATGCCGACAGATTTATATAACTGACTTTAAAATAATGCAAAGCTGTTCACCGAAAAGTCCATAGTGAGGTTGAATGGCACGTCTTTGAATATGAGCGCCTAGTCCGTCGTTCAATATCCAACCGTCGCCCACAGTCTAAATACTTTAATTCATATAACGGCATTGGCACGAAATAAAAAGACAATCATAGTATACACACATGTACATATAGTCAAGTTTCCTGCAAGGGAGAAGCTGCCAACAGTTTTTACCAGAAATGGAAAAACAACCGAACAGCAGGAGAAAATTTTATGTGGTAAACGCCACAATTTCTATTAGAAGCGATAGTGTGTCTGGATTTGACAGCTAGGCGGTGAAGCGATGGGAAGAAAAG
This sequence comes from Hanleya hanleyi, assembly GCA_036873755.1. Taxonomy (NCBI): domain Eukaryota; kingdom Metazoa; phylum Mollusca; class Polyplacophora; order Lepidopleurida; family Hanleyidae; genus Hanleya; species Hanleya hanleyi. The sequence continues at coordinate 47,458 of JAVTVY010017545.1, forward strand.
GATTTAATTGGCAATGTCAAAGTGGTAGACGTTTCTCTTGTTGTAGAGTCAGCTGGTCACCGACGGCATGGTGCCAGTAATCTATCCGTTGCTACGTTGGACGCGATGACAAGAAAACATTATGAAATCGACACAGAGTGTTCAATATAATACCAGGTCAAGTGTATTGAGCTAACATTATCCATCCAAATTATGCAGGTACAATTTCCGAAACGAAACCGTTGGTGAAAATCGTAGTTACATCCCCTACTCTTTCAGTGTGCTCTGCGGCATTGGTAGGGGTCGTGACACGGATATGTCGACCATAAAAATGTCCCAGATGGTGGGGGTATGTTGGGGATAATACCAAATGATTTGTGACATAAACCCACCCTTCCCCACGGTGGGGGTTCGAGGGGCATTCCCTTTGACAAGTGCATAAAATGTGCTGTAAATACAAACAAGTAGAATTCATGAGCCAGTATTGTTGATATTTACAGATATTGAGGGGATGGTAGACAGTATTTTGAGGAGACCATGTGGAATGGCATTGGGTGAACTCAGAATATCAGAGCCGATGAAGAAGAGGGTAATAACTAAGGTGCTGATTGACGTAGGTAATATATCATACACTTGTAACAGTTATCCCACTGAAATACGAATATGTTTGCTCAGTGACAAGTATAGGATACAAATCCGACACTCAATATTTAGTCGTCGTCTACAAAATAAATTCTCATCAACTTTATTCTGACAATGTATATCTTGGGGATAAGAACTTCATTTAGGAGACGATTATTTCATAAAACTGCTAAATTCTTAGACATGACCAGGCATATATCTTTCCTGTGTGTAAATCTGGGTGCGGTATATTGTTCACTCGTACATCTGATCCTGATGCGATGAAGCGCCCAAGAATATTTATCCATCCATCTACCCAGAATCACGGGGAATATACAGAAACGACATTCAATCTGGCTATCAAATATGCCATTGGACGACTTTGGGTACGATACATTCAGAATATTAGCCGGTATAGTCGTGAGACGTCTTAATGCTGGTGAGCTGTTAGTCCCTGAGGCCCCCTCTGTACATGTAATTCGACAGATTAGTTTCCCTGGGTATTCTTGCCTTTATCATGCTTACCCCAAATTGAGGCGTTTCTCGGAAGACCTCGATGCTCATCTAGTAACCAGGTTAGAGAGATCCCGCCCTCTAAAATGGAGCTAAAAAGGTCGTTTTTGCTGAAGAACTTTTGATTCCTTCTTAACCAATGCATCAAAATTTCAGGCGCATTGATTTATCTATTGTTCCATGTCATGAAATTAATTTGCCATGTGAAGAACCAGCCAATGTTGTTTAAACAGCGCGAAGGATGTTTGGCCTATTATTATGCAAATTAGACAGATGACAATTTACTTTTTTACTACCATTTAATGCGGATAGATATGTCTGTATGCTCCTCAAGAGGATTTTGCCGAATTCATTATGTGAACTGATTTATTGAGCCAAAAGGACCCTTTTTGCCTCCGTTTTAGAGAGTGGGATTCCCTTAACCTGGTAACATCGGATGAGTTAGTTATTTGAGGTGATCGACCATCACAGCTTCCGAGCTAGCCTAACCATTTCCGCGTTCAATTTGAGGGGCCTAGGGAAACTTTCCTGCAAGGTCGTGTGGTTGCTTCTTAGCCGCTCGACATCGTCAATTTTTCCGAGCTCTTACATTTCTCACCAGTTCTTAGCAGATTACGACATCCTATGTTCTCTCCACCATTGCGTGAAATCGCTTATTTATAGTGGTATTATTTCACTATTTCCAATTAGGTTGGGACGAGAGTAAAGTTACAGGGAAGCTGCTGGCACGTGCAGCGTTCCAGATGGAGGGATAAGTCAGCTGCGGCTGGTTTTATTAGTCATGTTACTAGAGCAAAGCCGACGGTCGAATGGTAAGCGAACCTTGTATACTTGAGGATCTAAACCATGAGTATCTCACGCGGAATTGCTCCTCCTGAATAATATGTGTGACTACAGGCTACGTTACAAGACATGCTTATAATGTTCATCAAATATCCTGCATCGGCAATATGCCACATTTCAGAACTTGCCATTAACAGTCTCTCTCTGCAATGGCATTTCTGTTCCCGTAAGGAATAACACATGTGTACGATCCCTTTGCAAGTGGAACGGAATCGCCTTTGTCTGCAACCCGGGAATGTATATTTTCCCGGGTTTATTGAGTAATGGACTTGTCAAAGAAAATCGCAAACCAATCCATCACTCCAACACGCGTCATTCATCTCATTCACCCCTCACAGTTATTATAACCCCTTTCCCCAAAACCAGTACCACCTAAATATACAAACAGCGTTGACAGTTATATGATCACAGAAGAAGCCCTGTTCTTACACAATCTACTGTGTATATTTCGGTTAGCTGTCTTGGTGATTCAACCATTTACCTCAACTCCATCTTTATTTCTGTTTCAGGTGTGGAGTTAAGGGAAGAGATGCAGTGTAAAGTTTGTACAATGAATGATGTTTTCATTGGCATATCTTGCATGCGGCGATCAATTTTTGATTATTCAAAAGGGATGTTGATATATTAATGGCAAAATTGTACACTGCTTCTAAACAGTGATCCGATCATAAAATTGCAACTAGTTATTTAATACTGTTCTGTACCTTTAAAACACAGCAGTTGAAGCAGCTGACACAAGTAAATCATTCCTGTATATATGTAGCTCGCTTAATATCAGTAGTTGTTATTTTTTCGCAAATCTGTACATGTGTAGCTTATCAGTAAGGTTGAAATTTTATCCAAGTTATCTTCATTTTTGAAGGATTCGTCAATGGGCACGTTAGTATGGTTCACATAGATATGATGGGAACTACTAAACTGGCCAGTATTGTCTCTCTTCTTCATGATAATTATATCTGTATATGTTTGCATTTTAGCATCGTTTGTTATGCGGCGATTTCTTATATTGTGTTATTTGTTTTCCTTTGCTTGTAAACTCATGGTGTTATACCAGCACAAAGCATTTATTAAGATGTCTTTAGTATATATACATCTATAAGTTTCTTATCGTTGCATCTAGTACCAGGTATAGCTTCCTGCAATAATTGGTCATCTGGTATATGTTAATTGTATCCACCGTTTAGTATAATTATTATATTTATTCGATACGTGCTAATATGTCCAGATTAGGTTGTTTGTAGTCACACTGCAACTTTGGAAGTTCTAAGCTAATTGAAAAATCAAAATGGACCAATGCCTGTCTAACGCCGATCTTGTCGATTGCAAGTAATAAACGATGAAATTCACATTGTAAATTCACAAAGCTTTCGCGTTCGTTCCCGCAAACCACCCAGAGACACACATGTAGTTCAGCCACTGACAATAGTTACAAATTACAACTCTCTTGGAGTATGACCATTAAAGGTGCTGTTTTTGATACAATTAAAATGGTTATCGTCAAGTATTATCTCGTTCATGTACCTGTAGGTACAGGTGTTTTAAAATATATTTTATGAATCATCAATCTGTATTAATGACCTGCTACAGAGCTGTAATATATTAACGTATGAATTACTGTTCAGTTTTCTGTATAGTCAGGTATCCAAACACAAAAATGTTTGTATATTAATAATCTGACGGGTACAACCGTGGCACATCAAAGCAGCCATCTTGGATTGTTTTATACATTTTCTGTTAGAGCTATGCTCAATGGTATAATGTGGTAAGGTACAACCCCCTAGCTCAAGGGGTGAGTACAATATTTAGGGGGGGGGGGGGGGTAGAAATGCCCCACACCAAAGCCTGGACAGGTCTCAGAAAGGCTGTAACCAGAAAATGTTTAAAAAAACCCAATCTGGCCGCTTTCATGACGTTCCAGTGACGTCATCTTCAAAACAGGCATTTTTGATAGATTTCTTAGGTTTTTTTGCGTGATAAATTAGTATATAATAATCTTATATAAATAAAATGAATTTTGCCCAATTTTTCTCGAAGAGAAGAAGGAAATTACAAGAAAATGACGAAACATCACTTTTTAGGTACCCCTCATGGCCGCCATATTGAATTTGCTCATCATCCTCTACTCAAGGGTTATGCAGATAGGTTCAAAATGACTCCAATATGATAAACTAAAAGTCACTGAGGGTCAGCTTTCGGAAGAAGGCTGACCAGAAGTCGTGACTGCACTGGAAGATTATGTTATTGAGTGATCAAAGCGAGAAAAAATTGAACCTACAACACTCGTTGACTGGCTGGACCTCACCAAGAACAAGGTTGTTGAAACAATCCGCCATATTCACAGTAGTACCCATCCCTCGGGCAAAACAAGTACCGAGAAACCTCAGATTCCAAGAAATTCTAACGAATCTTCAGAGTAAATACGTCATCGTCCCAGCAGACAAATGGCAAACTGTGAAATTGGTTCTGTTCTGGCGACTAAAAACGAACCATGATACTCCAAAGGAAAGACTCTATCGGCATTTCACATTCAGACTGGGATACAGAGGATTCTAGGATCTCAGTCGCTCTTTTTTAGAGGATACTCACGAGGAATCTATGAAGTAACCACGCAGACCCTGATAATGGATTGCGCGGAATTATGGTATATAGCTCGGAAGCTGGTGACAGAAAAGTTCAAATAATTAGCACGTATAATGTTAATAAATGCTTGAGGAAGCGTTTCAACTTCGGGTAAACATGCCGACACGAGAGTATGATCATAGCCCCGTTATGATTATACAATTGAAGCGATATGCAAGAGCACCAGCCAGACAGAAATTCTCTGAGGAGCTGCAATGATTGAATAAAACAATGCAAATGAACATTTAATCCATGCAGCGGAACAAGAAGATATCAACTACAGTTCGCATGGAATTCCCTTCAGGAAGTCCAAGTTTGCGTTTTTAAGAGATTGAGGGTACATGCCCAGACAACCGCCAGAGGGGACCACACGGGAGTCCGAAAGTCGGACATTTTCAGGTCTTTTGACAGGTAAACGGTCGGATAAATCTGAACATAATTATTCTTTCAAACATGCTACATGGGATGTGGGCTTCATTTGCTCTGACAACTGCTGCTAGATTTCACCTGGGAATGGTGGATTGGTTCACAGATGTTCCAAGCAAGATCCAAGCAGATTGTTCCACTCCACATTCACTGGAAAATTTCTTTTTAGGTTTCCAAATCTAACTATTGTTAATCTTAGACTTGGCCATCTGTGATTTTGAAAGACCGAATATCATTCACTTCGGACAAGGTATTGAAATTGAAATTTGAATACCATTTGCTAAACGCAAAGACGTCAAGGGAATAATGTACGCGGTGACTATTGTGGTTAATCGTTTTCCTGCGTACGTACGCGAACGGATTATACCCTTCTGTTTTGTACGTGTTTCATTATTAGGGCGACAGCCTTCCTACCATCCAAATGGCATACGTACTTTATGGATGCCCCATATCTACCTGTTCCCCTTGCTGTTTTAGATCTGTTTTATAAATTTGAAGTATTTCAGTTCGTTAAACCTACCCCCGCTCCCTTTCCTGACTTTCTACATTATCTCCGATACTACAGACAATTCATATCTGTCACCCAATGAATTGATAACCTATGATATTAGGATTATTTAGAGCCTATTTGCATAACCCTTCGGTTACAGGTTCAAGGACAAATTCAAAATGGCGGCCATGAAGGTGTGACTTAAAAGTCGTGTTTTTGTCTTCAAAATATTTGACTTTTTGTGCGCAAAATTATTATATTTCACATCCGATAATTATTTCACAATTTGTTATGCACCGTCGTAAAGAAAAAAGTATTAAGAAAAACATCGGAGAATCTGACTGAAAAATTCATCGAAAATGATTTTTTTTAATATGGCGTCATCAGAGCGGCCACTTTCGATTTTGTGTCCCTTAATCTGGTAGACATATAATGTTGGACGTTTTATTGCCCTAAGCCTAAGTAATGAGAAAAATTAACACTTTTATTCATGTGTATTTCCCAATACCGACCGCCATATTGTCATGAATCTGCTAATGCACACACTGTACTTGTCAATAGTTGATACGTTTATAGACTCCTGTACTATTTGTTTATTCAGCACCTATTATGTTGACACTTGGCCTGTATATAAACTGTTGTACTTCTCTGCTAACTTTACTCCCGATGATGGTTTGAACAATAAACCGAAAAACTGAGTCAAAATGACTTGCCTGTCACTCTTCGGAGTGTTTGCCTTGCTTTGCTATGCAAAGCTGGTCAGTGGGAATTCTAATACATGGACTCAACTTACCACAATTTTCATCATATAGAGAAGCCACCTAGAGCTCAGAATATACATTATAGAGATGTCATTCTAGTAGCTAGCGGAAGCTATCAAAACAGTTTTTATTTATTCATTGATGAACCTGTGTAACTGGAAAAGTGTGTGAACTAAAACGCTTGGTTACAAGTTGCCATGATTACCATATTTCGGAAACTATTGGTAAATCTCCAAGTGACATTCAATACTCATGAATGCCATGTTAATACAATGCCTAATATTATAGAAAATAATATATAGTATGGTTTGTTAATCTACTCATCTGCAGTTCACGTCATGATATCAGCAAAGCTTATTTGCATACCTAATTTGCGCGAAGTTCAAAATTCTTTGAAGTGGATTCTTTTAGCAAACAATGATATAGAGTTTCGTAATCACCAACCGTCTCAGAATAAAATAGAAATCGCATATATCTCCTTCGACAATTTTGAATCTTCACTTGGGGTCGCCTTTAATGAAATGACTGTCTTGCGAGAACATAGAAAGACGACACACATAGTTTCATTTGATTATGGTAGATTTTCTGTGGACCACACGGTTCTTGTTCTATTTATACAAATGGTATCAGCTGCCTGTCATTCCTACATGCATATTCATATTCATCAAAATCATGTATGCTTAGTATTAATTTAATTAATTTGGGATAGAACAAGCCCTTCGGGGTTCTATTCCCGCCAAATGCTTTATACTGATTTATACACAATATTACATCTGGTGAATAAAGTACTGATACTGATACTGATACTTGCACACATTTGATACACGCGGCACCGAAAATGACGCCAGTTTTGATATTTGTTTGAATTCCTCAAACTAGGAGGTATTTTTGCTTAGTGACGCGATCCTATAATGTTTATGTGAAGGTTTGCCTATTCTTATTAACAGGTTAGGGCAATCCTGCTCTCTGAAATGGAGGTAAAAAGATCGTCTTTTGCTCAGCAAACAGAATCACATGTTGAATTCAGGAACATCCTCTTGAGGCCTACACAAACATATATATCCGTTTCAAATAGTAGTAAAAAAATAAATTGTCATCTAACTTATTTGCATGATAATAGAACAAACATCTGTCGCGCTGTTTGAACAACGTTGCCTGGTTCTTCAAATGGTAAATTAATTTTAGGACATGGAACAATGGATAAATTAATGCGCCTGAAGTTTTGAAACATTGGGTAATTAGGAATCAAAAGTTATTGTGCAAAAACGACTCTTTTTACATACATTATAGAGAGCGGGATCGCCGTAACCTGATTAAATATAGTTGCATCGTTACTTCATCTACCAACACACACACAGATCGTCAACGCTCCATAATTTTATTCAAATGTCCATAGAACTGAATACATCTATTATCCGATTCAGGCTATATCCAACGTGTGTTACAGTGTATAGAAATCCAGCTCGATAAGACGCATATTTTAAGTTACAGTGCACTGTCAATGTTATTGAAGCTGTCCTGCACGGGGAATTACTTTAGTCCATACACAGACGTCGGATCGAATGTCAGTCAGAGATACCATGAATGTATGATCGTGGGTTACTGGTTTCAATTCTGTGACAAAAATGGACTGAATTTGGACAACTGTGAATTTCTCTTCGTTTATACACTTAATTCAACGTGCTAGTTTCATAACTATGAACATCGGGGAAGTTTTCGCAGCACTTACTAGGTAGTCCAGCCCTACCACAGGTAATATCAGGCAGTTACTAGGTAGTCCAGCCCTACCACAGGTAATATCAGGCAGTTACTAGGTGGTCCAGCCCTACCACAGGTAATATCAGGCAGTTACTAGGTAGTCCAGCCCTACCACAGGTAATATCAGGCAGTTACTAGGTAGTCCAGCCCTATCACAGGTAATATCAGGCAGTTACTAGGTAGTCCAGCCCTACCACAGGTAATATCAGGGCAGTTACTAGGTGGGTCCAGCCCCTACCACACAGGTAATATCAGGCAGTTACTAGGTAGTCCAGCCCTACCACAGGTAATATCAGGTATGATACTAGGTATCCTCAGCCCTACCACAGGTAATATCAGGCAATTACTAGGTAGTCCAGCCCTACCACAGGTAATATCAGGCAGTTACTAGGTAGTCCAGCCCTACCACAGGTAATATCAGGCAGTTACTAGGTGATCCAGCCCTACCACAGGTAATATCAGGCAGTTACTAGGTAGTCCAGCCCTACCACAGGTAATATCAGGCAGTTACTAGGTGGTCCAGCCCTACCACAGGTAATATCAGGCAGTTACTAGGTAGTCCAGCCCTACCACAGGTAATATCAGGCAGATACTAGGTAGTCCAGCCCTACCACAGGTAATATCAGGCAGTTACTAGGTAGTCCAGCCCTACCACAGGTAATATCAGGCAGTTACTAGGTAGTCCAGCCCTACCACAGGTAATATCAGGCAGTTACTAGGTGATCCAGCCCTACCACAGGTAATATCAGGCAGTTACTAGGTAGTCCAGCCCTACCACAGGTAATATCAGGCAGTTACTAGGTAGTCCAGCCCTATCACAGGTAATATCAGGCAGTTACTAGGTAGTCCAGCCCTACCACAGGTAATATCAGGCAGTGACTAGGTGGTCCAGCCCTACCACAGGTAATATCAGGCAGTTACTAGGTAGTCCAGCCCTACCACTGGTAATATCAGGCAGTTACTAGGTAGTCCAGCCCTACCACAGGTAATATCAGGCAGTTACTAGGTGGTCCAGCCCTACCACAGTTAATATGAGGCAGTTACTAGGTAGTCCAGCCCTACCACAGGTAATATCAGGCAGTTACTAGGTGGTCCAGCCCTACCACAGGTAATATCAGGCAGTTACTAGGTAGTCCAGCTCTACCACAAGTAATATCAGGCAGCTAAGCTATTCCTCACTTTATATATGGAGAGTCCCGCTAAATTCCCCATCTCAAAGCTTGAGTATGGTACTGATCACACTTTAACCATAAGACGTTATGTTATAACATTTAATACTTAACATAATATGGTCACCTACAGCCAATATCCTGGCTGTTAAACATTCATGATACTGAAGATCATCCGAGCATGTCTTACAGCATAGTATAGTTAACATATAATTTGCTACCGTGAATTAATCTTTTCAAAGCTGTCTGTTCGGTGTGATCGACCTCGATTCTGATACGGTTTAGTTTTCCAGGAAAGCCCAGTTTCACGAACTGGCTTTATGCTAAATCTGCACAAAGGAGTCAATATAGATTTTCAACCTATGGATTGTGTAGATTGTGATTATATTTCTTCAAAATAACCCACATTACATTGCCCATCCTGGTGACAGGCTGCCTATGACAGCATTTAGGTTATAGCATATGCTCGCACGTATGACAGGTGACCTCTTCCAGTTCGCCGATAGGTGAGATTCAAAATCCAAGCATTGTTTTCAATTACCATGGAGGCGCGTGCGTCTTATCGGTAAGTGATTATTATGGTATAAATCGCCTGAGTAATGTATTCGTATTGTTGGTTTACCGTACGTTGTCCTCATAGTCTCCAGTCAGCTTATTTGAAAAAAATATAAGCAAAAACACTAGGGTTGTGTATATTGTCTCCCTGCTGGCTAAGAAGACAAATTTGCACCACTCAGTGAACAGTGCCGTGCAACTACCAACCAGTTACCATGTGGCAGTAACTTTCCAGTAGCCTACCCGTAAATGATTGATACCCGTTTGGTAAAAACCACAATCCCAACCTTGACATGTGGTGGTTGATTGGTGACTGATTGGTAACAAACTTCACAAATGAACGGTACCGCAAGGGGAACTTTCCTAGAAGTATCATGCAGTCACCAAGAGGTACCGGTAGGTAAACCGAACGATAGGTTAGCCATTCAGTAACTGAGCAGTGCTCAACCAAGTTACTGATATGTCAGTGCATTTATATCAATATGCAGCAACCAGTTGTGGAGAACTGAGTTGGTAACACAGTGTCAACTGAATGGTAACTGATTGGTAACTGCTTGGTAGCTAATCAGTAGAAAATTCATCGGATACAATGGGTGATCCTTACCGGTTGGTATTTATGAGCTGAAACTGAACCTTTCCTAGCAGTACCAACCAGTAACCAACCAACCAACCAACCAGTTACTGAGTGGTTATAGTTGGTAGCGTCTTACCTGTATATTATGTGCCTATAACATGTCCAACGTGTATAACACCATGGCTGCCTATATTCTGTTGTATTTGGTCTTTCTGTTTCATGTTATTACTGAAAGTCATAAAACTTCGCCGCATTACATATTGCAGACCACCACAGTTGACAGATAATATGGACAGAGAGCCTTTAAATGTGGACAGATTGATCGATAACCTTGAAGCAGATGTGGAGGAAGTAATAGCCATACAGAAACAGAACATTGTGAAGGTTCAAAAACGGGGAGATAACTTGGAGGATCTGAAGGCTCAAACAGCTGTTCTGATTATTCGGGTAATGTGTTTGAGTAATATCTGGTCGTCAATTACAAAACTTTATAGTCATATTCCATTTTACCAATTACTTAGGAATATGTCGCCATATCTAAGCGTCCACAGCACATCATATTATCAAGCACAGATTACACGCACAAGTCAGTTGTTTTAGAGGTGACATACACTGGAAATGACGGAACCAAATGTACGGGGTGTTCATTGTATAGTTACTACATCAGGTACATCGAGTTTGAATATTTGGGTTAATTCAATATTATGCAAAATATGAAATTGATGCCTATATATAACTGTATAACTGTATATAAATTATTTAGCGGCCGATGGTTGAATACTAAATGTTCGATTAGAACGCTCTAGTTAGCGAATCCATTCCGTGATATCATACCTGTTTGATATATGATGTATTTTTTGCCAAGGAAACAAACATAAAATACTTTTCATTGAGTATTTCCGTCGCGATTGTTTGGGCATCAGGTCATTCCCTAATCCGGGATCCAAACTTGGCCTGGATAACTGAGACGAAAGATATACGCAACAGTCATGCAATGACTTCTCAAGTTTTTTTCAATCATTTCCTTGTAATATTTTCACTACACAAGTCCATGTATGGCGTATTGCAAATACCGCACACGCTTTATACCACTGCTGACCTCTTTTCTCCAGGATTAGGTCAAAAGCGACTCAACTTTAAGCTCGGATGCTCATTGGATAACTGTTCAACAGTTATATGATAGATACTCGATGATGATTGGATAACTGTTCAACAGTTACATGATAGATAATCGATGATGACTGGATAACTGTTCAACAGTTACATGATAGATACTCGACAACGTAGATTAAATATTGGCGCGATATTGCACTCTCGGGGATTTCGCTCCCATGAACATATTATCATGCCAATATTTGGTATATCTTCTTCATGTCATCACGTGAGTATTACTTATATTATACAAACAAAGGCCGTTCTGTGACGCATCATTTTGATAGACAGTAACGTAAGTATATGAACAAATAAATGGTGTCACAGAATACATTGGTTCGACTCCCCATCATAGCATATAGTTGAGCCTCGTTTGGACGGGAGAACAGAACCATTGCGGCTATTATTGCTTTCTTTTACCTCCCGGAAACACATTTTATAAAATCGAGGATGGGAGGACGCAGATATGAGGTAATCATATTTTTAACCTAGTTGAATGGGTGGTAAAATATCCTTCTCTTATTCACCGATCCTCTGGCCACCAATCTTCTGTCAACCTCATCGCCGAATCTTAGAAATGGACGATCTTGAAGGTCCGACTCTGTTCGACTTAATATGTATGAAACGATGAATAGGGCAAATAACATTTCGAATATCCTATTTTTGCCGTAGCTCTATTATAAATTATTTTGTTGTTCCAGACAGAAGAGTTCAATAGATATGCCCGGAAACTGAATGGACGACAAAAATGGAAGTACAGGAGACGGTGTGTTATAGTACTCGTCATTATCATCAGTTTACTCGGCCTTTTCGCCTTAGTGATAACATTGCCCATCGTTCTCATTCCACATTCGCCACCTAATCGGAACTGAAACTGTCTTCTTGGACAGGACGAATCTCAAGACGACGTTCATCTGTGGCCATATTTGGAAATTTTAGTATCATTAAAAACGACATTACTAATACAGATAATCAAACAGATATATTTAATCTTCGCCGCTAAGCTAGATACGAATATACAATTATATTGTCAATAATTTCGCCAGAACTTCTTGCGGATGTTTTGCAACGAACCGAAAGTGAAACAACGGGATAGACGGAAGAAAATATCTTCTGAGGGGCATTTAACTAGGTAAATGTCACGCAGAACTCAAGAGTTCCAGTTTAGACGGATGTGCGGATTTTCACGAGGATCTCTCTCTAATTCATGTGCTAGAAGATTAGCAGTAATTCAAATTCAAATTCATTCGGATCATGCGCTAGCACAATGGACATTAGACTCAGTGGATCCGGCAAAGAAGAAGGGATGCAAAATCAGTTGAGCTATCAATTCTTCTAAATCATGAGATATACTCATTATGTTATATGTTTATCTTGATGGGGAATATAAATGAATTGGTCACCTTTTATAACATTCAAGCTTAGTTTGAGGAGGTATTGTCTAATGTGAATCGCCTCAAGTTCAAATGGTCTCGCATCACTACAATGCAATATCTGAGCCCAATGTCGGGGTTGAGTGAATCTGTGCAAATAACACTGCTTGAATCAAGTGTAATGTATAGCGGAAGTTCGAAAACTTGGTGAAGAAATACACAGCCATAAAAATGGTGTTGTTTAACACCAGAAAAGGTGTTGAGCTCAACAATGGTGTTCAGTTTGCACCGACACCATATATCTCCAACACCCTTTATTTGTTTTGGCCAACACCATTAATTGATTTCTAGCCAGTATTAGCACTTTTCAGTGAACACCAAATTATGGTATTGAACAATTTTTAACACCATTGATTGATATTGACCAACACCATTATTTGGTGTTGAACTGGCCTCAACACCATTTCTTAGTATTCACATTGGTCAACACCATATCTCAACACCACCTTGTGGTGTTGAACAGCTCTCAACACCGAAAATGGGTGTTGGGTCAACACCATTTATCTGGCTGTTTATGGTCACGCGAGCAGCGGTTGATGGAATAGATTAGTACCGTTATTTGTTATGTTCGCGAGTTAAAGTAAATGTTAATCATACCGAGCCCTCCTGCAGACACTTTTGTCCACCCTCTAGAATTTATCTTCGTACAGCTCAAATAAGCGTTATAGCTCTGGTAATGTATATATTTGTTGAAACCGAATTTCTTTAGGGTTCCGAATATACAAATGTTTCACTGTGAATATGTAGGTTGTGAAGATTTCCTAATTTAAAGAAATTAATTTGAAAAAGCGAGTCGTCTTTCTTAGATGGCTATTTTCAAAGACATATTGCACTTATTGTAACATACATCATCATTTCCCGTAGAAGACAACTCCAAAAGGAAATCGGTGTCTCAGTTTTGTCAATTTTGTTCTATTTCTTATTCTGTCGATATTTAATTCAACTTCAAAGTTTAAAACTGTGAGTAGATCAATTTTTTATAGAAATATTCCAGCAAAGGTCAATAAAATGATAACTAGGCCAAAATTGATAAAACTGAGGCACGGATTTCTTGTCGGAGTTGTCTTTCACAGGAACAGATGATGTAAGTTAGGATAAGTTGAATACTTGTTTGAAAATAGCATTCAACATTAAGTTTTAAATTATTATTATTTTTAAATCCGAATATCTTCACAACCTCCCGGTTTACAGTGAACAAATTTATACATTTGGAATCCTTAAGAAATGCGCTTTCAACAAATGCATACATTACCATAGCTATGAAGCATACCTTTACTGAATAAAGACAACTTTCTGGAAGGTGTGTAGAAGTCTGTGCAGGAGCGCTTCGTATCCTTAAAGAACAAGTGATCTGAAAACACGCGAGATGATCTTGGCTAGGATTAAAGCCCATAAGACTATTTGGAATAAATTTGATTTACTGAATATTTGCCAGTACTGCCGATTTGCTGATAACAGTGGGTTAATGTCTAGCAGAAACTTATGTTCCTCATGATATTGTTTCTCTTTAGGAAGATATGTCTTGCCTGATTTGAATTCATAAAAATGTCAGGTTCTTAAATTGCAGTGGGACAAAATTAAGTACTACTGGACATTCTTGACTTTTACACCGGTATCGTTAAAAATTGTTGAAATGCGCTCCCCTATGAAATTCCATGTCATGCTTGCATGTTGTCTATTTGAGCATTTCCTGTAGTTAACCGATATATTACCCTGAATAAGGAAAATGAATCAATGAATATTTATAAGCGAAAATATGGTTCATTTGAGTCTCTAACAATTTGGGAGGCTGATCAAACAAACGTTATACATCTTCGTCAACCGATAATATTTTGAATATAAAATCCAAACTGAAGGATTCGGTGTTCTCTTGTTTTCTCAATTAATATTTCACAAACTATGATATATACTTTGGAGAAATACCATCACATTCCCTTCTTGCAACTCAGCATTGAAAACCTTAAGACGACGACAAGTGTTTGACATAGGTTCGATGTTGGGGAAGTATACAGGTTTGATGTAATGCAGTTTAGTGATAAGGCCTTGACTTGCACGTGATATCGTGAAATAAGTAGCACAACTACTGCTGGTAAAGATAAAAAATTCTGTCATTTTGTCTTAGGGATAAGTAATATTGGAACAGTCATTCCATGTATCAAACTGTCAGTGTATTATAAGGTAATTTACCATGCACAAACTTGTACGATGTCCATCTGTACGTATTCATTAGTAATCTTTGCGCAGAGCTAAGGTATCATGTTATCTGACCATTGAATACAGCGAATAATACAAGGAAGCGGAATAGAAGCTAACTGACATCAGTGTTTCATGCTGATAGTGGTATCATACAGTTATCCAGGTTCGGAGAACCGATCGCTGTCATATCAAGATGTGTTATTTTCCCCCAACTGATTCTGGTGTGTGTTTACTTTCAGCTGACTGTTTCCCTATTTTCAATAAAAGAGGTGTCGACCATAATCATATTGAATTGGTCATTATCTGATGTTTCCGATTGTTTACATTCTTATCAAGTTGGCGGAGCACAATCCTGGAGAATTAGCTTCTCATCTACAATTTCCCTCTCTGTAAAAGTGGAGAAATACTAGAAACCACCTAGACATCTCTACAGTAACGCAGCGAACTTCTTAACCTATTAAAGGACGACCATCACATTGCCAACTTTCGCCGTTTTCCGGATTTTCCAACATGTGATTGAATCAACAACTGATAAGTTTCAATTTCGAGCACCGAGACGCCTCCGATTAACTCTTACCTGGGGTGATTCAATTGAACTTGAACATTATACCACCGTATGTTCAGGGAAATATAAACACCCATTAAAGTTACATCGAGATTAGCATGAACGATGAAATTACAAGCGTCTAGTCCGTCATTCATAATTCAGTCATCGTTTATTAAAGAATATCCGCGTCCATAATTCAAAGACCTATTCCATATTCCATATAACAGTATTAGCACCAAATTAAAATGACATTGATAGTATACATACACATGGGCTAGTTTCCTACAAGAGAGAAGCGGTCAACAGTTTTCAATGATGCCGACAAGACATCATGATGTTCCAAAAATATCAAATCGGTATCGCTGATCAGTATTCTTAATCCATAATAATCGTTGTAAAGTCGTCATCTAGAGAATGATGTATCTCAGTCACGCTTTGATTGTGACTGTTCGCTACGCTCGTATTTTGCTATCAACATCCGATATGTATCGCCAAATTTGAGAAACTTTGAGTGGGGGCGCTTATTGGAATAGCCCTATTTTATAAGTTTCTGCAACGCTGTTTTGTGACGTTGATTAAAATCGTCACATTTAACACAGTATCTAGCAAATGCTACTAGGCGAGATATGTATACGCCATATGCAGATCCCACTGGAATATTACTATTCAGAAAAGGATAGTTTACGATGTCGAAATTGTAATCATCTCTTTTGTCATAAAGTCGACGAGAGAGAATGCCCGCTTCATTTTTAATGAGATATAGATCTAAATATATGCCTGTAGGGCTATCTATAGTTTCCTTCAAATCCAGAGAAGGTGGATATATATCTTTCACTGCGTCATTTATATAGCGATTATCAGCGAGAAGATCGTCTATATGGCGTTTGGTGAATGAGAAGGAACGGGCTTTGAATGGATCGGTTTTTGAAAGCGCATGCATATAGTCATATTCATAAGAGAACAGATACAGGTCAGCCAACAGGGGTGCACAATTAATACCCATTGGAGTACCTATATGCTTCTGATATATTGTGTTGCCAAATTTCACATAGATAAGATTAATGAGAAATACAAGCAACTCTATCAACAGAGAAACATCCCATGAATGATATCTCTTGTATGTAGTAGAGCTAACGAATGCTTTTTGGCTTCCGAAATTAATATATCTACGATCAGTTTTCTTGAACACAGATACTATTAACGAACTTAGAAAATGTACGGTATGTGACCTTTAGCATCAAGTTCTTCCGTAAGACGTTTTGAGTTTTTCAATATCCACATACATTCAACGCCAGAGATTTTAGAAATAGTGGCGCAATACCTTTCCCAAAATGCTTTTACCTCCCGAAGGGCCCTCGTCAATAGGGTTGCGATGACGTCCACGAAAAACAACTACGTACAATAATATGGAATGGATAAAGAATTCTGAAATCGTTGATGATCATCCGCTCTGTCACAACGTTATGACCAGTACGTCAAAAACGCGAGATTTATACAAATTTCCAGGAAAGTACAACTCCAACAGAGAATATCCAATGCTGCCATGCTGCCTGAGGTATAGGAGAGCAACGTGAAATCTCCCGCCAAATAATTGTCATATGGGGAACCCACGACTCATAGGATTTCCAATAGGGATTGTCATGGTTCCCGACGAAATTTTGAAGCACTTTTGTTGGACACAATTAAAATAATGGGGTTCCCCATTGCAATGCATTTCAAAAGAGCCTTGCTTCTGTAGTCCGGTTCCACTTCCCTTTGTGCTCACGAGGATTACCTAAAATGCAAACCGCGCACGTGTGCGAAAAGAAATTCGTCCACTAGCAAACAACATGTCGGCTGTTAGGAGGGCCATCAATTCTGTTGCTTCTTAGCACACACCAGGGATTCATACACGTCGTCTATAGGGGCCGAATTTTAAGCTTTATTTATTCAATTTTTGTTGTTTTTGAAGGATAATGTTCAATATTTTGAGAAAATTCAATTCGAATGGCTTTAATTCGATTACGAATTGAGTTTACTGCCCTATTTGGAGACAGACATCTGTGTAACAACAATACATTTCAGTCAAACTTGGACGAGAAAAGCCGACCGGAGATGTTTTAGAACGAGATTTTCAGTAAAAACATTCGGATGAACTCAAGGGGACGTTTTCAAATGGGAACCCCAAACCACAAAGTCGTCGCTTTAACTTCGAGCCACCTTGAATCGTGTTGGTCTTCACTCTGTGGAGTAGTAATCCTGCTGTGCAACCATGGAAAGGTTCAGTTTATTTGCACACGGCTTGCATACGGCCAACGTATACTGTACGTTAGCAAGAGCGACAGAGTACGTGATAAATACGTGATAACTAATCAGCTACGTGATAACGCACTTATATGGTAGCCCGATTTAATGATTTCTCGGGCTTATTTTCGTAATAGCTACAACAACAACAACAAATGCTTGTTTCTGTCAAAGTTGTTACGTAGTTTATTCGTGATAATGCGTTTGGGTAGAAAAGAAAATGTTTCACTAGACATTTTCCCAATGTCACTTAATATATCATTAAATTGTCAGACGAACTTTCTTTAAGAAATTGGTCAAACATCTTGACTTCATCAGTGTAACAGCTGACAAGTTACATTAGGAGGCTATCATCATGCTAATACATGTAGGTGTGCGTTTCAGTGACTGATTGTAGTGTTCTGTTAATATCCCAAACAGAAGGAAATACTTTTATTAGAAAGATTGAATCTATATATTCTACATATAATTTTGTTTTATGTATTCATTTAAAAAGTTAATTTTCATAATCTATAATAATAAAAGCAAAACAATTTAAACAATTTTAAAACTAAACTTAAAATTAATGTATGGATCATTAAAAACAATACCCATCTAAATAGCTCATCAAACACCTGTGTAGGTATTTAAGCAGAAATAGCATAGGGATGCTAAAATCTAAAAATATTCAATTTGATTTCGAAGAAGGGTCGCTAAAATTTAAATAAATTCAATTTTCACATTTAAAAAACTCAATATTTTGCTGCGGGTAGCTATGACAATGACTTCTATAAACCCCTGCACACGTTCTTCAAACTATTCCTTTGTTCTGTTTTGAGTGAATAATTCAAATCCAAGTCGGACACAACAGAATCGATGGCCCTCCTAGCAGGCGACATGTTGTTTGGCAGTGGACGAATTTCTTTCCGAACACGTGCGCGGTTTGCATTTTGGGTAATCCTCGTGCGGGCAAAGGAAAGGAAAGAAAGATGGCGTGAAGCGAGCAGGAAGGACGTTTTGATATGTGCCGAGCACAGGCAGCAGTCCTTGGTGGATTGGGGAGAGAGAAAAAAGGTTAGGGGAGGGAGGGGGGTGGTCTCCATAGATATAGGGTTGCGATGACGTCCACGAAAAAAAACTACGTACAATAATATGGAATGGATAAAGAATTCTGAAGTCGTTGATGATCATCCGCTCTGTCACAACGTTATGACCAGTACGTCAAAAACGCGAGTTTTATACAAATTTCCAGGAAAGTACAACTCCAACAGAGAATATCCAATGCTGCCATGCTGCCCGAGGTCTAGGATAGCAAAGTGAAATCTCCCGCCAAATAATTGTCATATGGGGAACCCACGACTCATAGGATTTCCAATAGGGATTGTCATGGTTCCCGACGAAATTTTGAAGCACTTTTGTTGGACACAATTAAAATAATGGGGTTCCCCATTGCAATGCATTTCAAAAGAGCCTTGCTTCTGTAGTCGGGTTCCACTTCCCTTTGTGCTCACGAGGATTACCTAAAATGCAAACCGCGCACGTGTTCGAAAAGAAATTCGTCCACTAGCAAACAACATGTCGGCTGTTAGGAGGGCCATCAATTCTGTTGCTTCTTAGCACACACCAGGGATTCATACACGTCATCTATAGGGGCCGAATTTTAAGCTGTATTTATTCAATTTTTGTTGTTTTTGAAGGATAATGTTCAATATTTTGAGAAAATTCAATTCGAATGGCTTTAAAAACCGATTACGAATTGAGTTTACTCCCCTGTTTGGAGACGGACATCTGTGTAACAACAATACATTTCAGTCAAACTTGGACGAGAAAAGCCGACCGGAGATGTTTTAGAACGAGATTTTCAGTAACATTCGGGTGAACTCAAGGGGACGTTTTCAAAGGGGAACCCCAAACCACAAAGTCGTCGCTTTAACTTCGAGCCACCTCGAATCGTGTTGGTCTTCACTCTGTGGAGTAGTAATCCTGCTGTGCAACCATGGAAAGGTTCAGTTTATTGCACACGGCTTGCATACGGCCAACGTATACTGTATGTTAGCAAGAGCGACAGAGTAGTCCCCCCCCCCTCATGTATTGCATCAGAGCAGAACGAGGCATGCGAAGCTTTCACTTTCCACAGTGTATATACGGTATGTCGGTACAATTTCATAGCGGTTATATTTTCCCAACGAAGTTCCGATCAAATGATTAACAATCGAGGACAAGAACTTAGAAAAGTCGTCTAGGTAGCTTGTAATCAGCTACGTGATAACGCACTTATATGGTCGCCCGATTTAATGATTTCTCAGGCTTATTTTCGTAATAGCTACAACAACAACAAGAACAACAACAAATGCTTGTTTCTGTCAAAGTTGTTACGTAGTTTATTCGTGATAATGCGTTTGGGTAGAAAAGAAAATGTTTCGCTAGACATTTTCCCAATGTCACTTAATATATCATTAAATTGTCAGACGAACTTTCTTTAAGAAATTGGTCAAACCTCTTGACTTCATCAGTGTAACAGCTGACAAGTTACATTAGGAGGCTAGCATCATGCTAATAGGTGTGCGTTTCAGTGACTGATTGTAGTGTTCTGTTAATATCCCAAAACAGAAGGAAATACTCTTATTAGAAAGATTGAATCTATATATTCTACATATAATTTTTTCTTAAGTATTCATTTAAAAAGTTGGTTTTCATAATCTATAATAATAAAAGCAAAACAATTTTAAAACTAAACTTAAAATTAATGTATGGATCATTAAAAACAATCCCCAGCTAAATAGCTTACCAAACACCTGTGTAGGTATTTAAGCAGAAATAGCATAGGGATGCTAAAATCTAAAAAAATTCAATTTGCTTTCGAAGAAGGGTCGCTAAAATTTAAATAAATTCAATTTTCACATTTAAAGAACTCAATATTTTGCTGCGGGTAGCTATGAAAATGACTTCTATAAACCCCTGCACACGTACTTCAAACTATTCCTTTGTTCCGTTTTGAGTGAATAATTCAAATTCAAGTCGGACACAACAGAATCGATGGCCCTCCTAACAGCCGACATGTTGTTTGCCAGTGG
>JAVTVY010017546.1:0-68553 GCA_036873755.1 Hanleya hanleyi
ATCATGGAAATGAACAGGACGATTTTAACTTTGTAATCACTCACATCATTTTCCCCCACAATGGTATTACTGGAACTGACATACTTAATTCATCCATGAATTACCCCATTTTCAGCCATTGTCTTGTCATGCTTATAAAGTTCTGATTAATCACAAACGTTGTTGTTTTTTGTCTTTTAATAGAGTAGCAGTGTATGTCGGTTTAGTACATGTCCAAGTATGCACTGTGTAATCACACATTTTGCAACTGTACATGCTTAAGCAATGCACCTGTTGATAAAATAGGGTGGTGCTTAACTCTTGCGCAGGTGTATAACCCAATTTGGAAAGAGATTTATCTCCCTTGTTTCACCAGGGGCGTGTTGGTGCAGATATATATATATCTTTATTTCATGAGGGTAACTCTGTCAGTTGCAAAAACTGTTCTTCCCGGAGGCCCTCCAAAAAAAATGAAAAATATACAAGTATGTACAACATATACAATCAAGAAACACTGCAGAGTAAATGTCTTGACATAAAAATAGTACATAATATTATGTGCTAGAGCATAGGGATTTCAGAAGTCCGGACTTGAAGGCATTGAGAGATGGGGCTTCTTTGAGGTTGTTGCCAAGGGAGTTCCACAGCATTGCTCCAGAAAAACTCAGGCTTTGTTTCAGATAGTTTGTTCTGGGTTTTGGAAGATACAGTTTGTTGTTTTCAGTTGATCTTAGAGTGTGTGTAGTAATTTCATTAACATATTTAAAGAGAGAGTTGAGGTAAGGGGGACATAAGTGGTTGATGATTTTGAACATAAAAATAGCTTTCTGATATGTTATCCGTTCTTGTATGGTTAGCCATCCGAGTTCTTTAAAAAGTGTTTTTGTTGGGGTTGAGTGATCTGCATTTAAAATGATTCTGGCTGCTCTTTTTTGAAGTTTGTAAATTCTGTCAGTCTGTGTAGTGGATGCATTGCCCCAAATTGTGAGGCAATAGTCCATGTGTGGGAGAATGTACGCATTGTAGTAGGTGATTTTTGCTTCTTTGTTGAGTAGGTGTCTGTGTCTATATAGTATTCCTATTTTGGAAGAAAGTTTTTGACAAACATAATCAGTATGATCATTCCAGCTCAGGCTATGATCAACATTAAGTAGCTGATAACTTCCGGTATGTACCAAAGGCCCTCACATTTAGTTTTGATAACTAAGTATTGTCTTTTTCTGGAAAATTATCTTTCTAATGTACACGTATGCATCGGTTCATGAAAGAAACATAAAACAGAATATTTTTATTTTTTATCAAATATTGTGGAAAAGTTTATCAATATATTATTCAAAACAATTGCGGGTGCCTTTGCTAAAAGTGAAACTGAGGCGTCTACTTCCGGAAGCAGCTACTCATACCTCTAACCGTAGATAATGGCAGTTATTCATACCTCTAACCGTAGATAATGGCAGTTATTCATACCTCTAACCGTAGATAATGGCAGTTATTCATACCTCTAACCGTAGATAATGGCAGTTATTCATACCTCTAACCGTAGATAATGGCAGTTATTCAAGGGCAGATCAGACACATTCCGGGAAGGGCTATAGTTGTGGTTTAACATGTATTACATGAGAATTGGTGGTTCATGTCTAAGCTGATATCTGATATCATATATCACAAATATCACATAATTGTACTCACCCAAAACAACCAGGCTGATGTCGAAGGTAATTCTTCCACTGGGGTTTTCCATGGTAAGATTTAGCTCCCCTGTATCTGCTCTCTCTGCTTTAGTAAGTCGCAAAGTGGTCATGTTATTGACGGTGTCAACTTCAAACCGTTTCTCATCACGGAGAGGACCGTTGTTAAATCCCCAGGTGACGGCAGGTTGTGGGTTACCAACAAATGGGATTTCAAACACGTATGATTGACCGGCTTTGACATAAATTGTGTCCTTATATTTGTCATCCATAAAACATTGTGGAGGTGCTGTATGAGAGAGAAAAAAAATATTCAATGTCAGAACGATTAATTTTAAGATTAAAATTTTTCCCAGCTCGAAAGTTGATCTGCAATCAAACACTGCCATCCAATAAATTGAGAAGTGGCCATGAAAAACATATCTTCCTTTTCCTGATGACCCGTTGATGACATCATTCTTCAGACGGACATACAAACATACAAACAGACATTGACAAATTATAGTGAAATGTCAACAACTGATTACAAAAATATTCCCCATGGTGAAGCACAGGGTGAAACTGAATTCACCCACACAAACACTTACGTGAGAAACCACACAGCTGCTCATGCATCAGTGAGCAGAGACAATCAATCTGTTTATAGGAGTTACACTAACATATGAATGACTCTCTAGGTGTTGTAAAGTCAAAAGTTTATTAGATTCATTCTGCACAAAATCTGTGTTTAGTTCTGACAAAATGGTGTTGACTGACATTTGAAATTGGACTTTTCTCTGTTTTTGGCTTTTTTGTATACATTTAGCATGAATTTTTTAATATATCTCAAAAATGATGCCTTTCAAATTTCAAACCTCAGTTGACACTGTTTCACGTCACTTTTTACTTCGATTACTAACAATATCAAACTTGGATATATTGCCTACCAAACACAGCTTTTTTGCAGAATTAAAGAGATTATTTTTTTGCTTTACCAATATAACCCCGGCTAATTGAGTTTTTTTAATGTTACCATAAATACATCTCCATATCAGGAATATGAAAGACAAGGTTAAATTTACCTCCCACGAAAAGTTCAGCAGCTGATTTTTTGCCCCTGGCTACTATGGTATATTCTGCTTCGTCGTCCCCGGTGACATCACGGACAATCAGTTTATGGACACGTCCGTCCACGATCATCTCGTATTTATCACCAGCAGCCAGTGGCTTGTTGTTGCGGAACCACTTGGCGCGGACGTTCTCTAGCGAGACTTCACATTCGAAAATTGCAGTACCAGGGAGCTCAACAACATCAACATCTTCTAGTTCACGGATGAACTCGATGGGTTCCTCTGTGAAAATGAAATGAACCATTACAAAACAAGTTATCTTTTGACGTATCGTTTCAGAGCCAAGTCAAGGATCAAAACTTAGAATCTTTGATGTTTTTTTCTAATTTTGTGATCTGGCAACAAAACTTTTGTTCTTGCCACAGTGTACCACATTTAGAAAGAAGAGCTTCACATTCATACATCCGAGTCAAACATACGTATGCACAGATATGGGTAATTCAATATGTGACCCCCTTCCACACTATTGTTTGGCAGAATCAAAATGAAGTCCAAACTTACATTCACATAGTGCAAGGTAAGGTGTGAAGAAATTATCTG
This sequence comes from Hanleya hanleyi, assembly GCA_036873755.1. NCBI lineage: Eukaryota > Metazoa > Mollusca > Polyplacophora > Lepidopleurida > Hanleyidae > Hanleya > Hanleya hanleyi. The sequence goes on from JAVTVY010017546.1 coordinate 3,317, forward strand.
AACTGAATAAATTATTTCTATTAGAATCGGCGATGAACATTTCTATCCATACCTTCGACCAGTAAGCTGGCCATGGATGATTTCCCACCGACTTTGATGCTGTAGTCAGCCTCATCTTCATATACAACGTCCTTGACCTCAAGAACATGTTTGGAGTCCTCCACACGGATCTGCACGCGACCTCCATCCTGGATTTTGACGCCATCTCTAAACCATTCTGCCTCCACGTTGGGTTTGGAGACTTCACATTCAAACAGGGCAGTATGCCCTTCCATGACGTCAATATCATCAAGAGGCTTGAGAATCTCAAATGGCTCCTCTGTCAAATAGAAAGTTACATATAGTTTCCATTATTACATTGCATCATGGGATATGATCCTGAATTTCAGATATTTCTAATATTCTAGTCAGCCAGTCTCTTGTGTTTAAGGAGAATGATCACTCTCCATCACTCTCCTTACTTTCTCTGTATTTTCATTGGCTTCTGGAGAAAACTCAGCCAATCACAGAATTTCTGTAATAATTACACCTTATATAAGTTACACAGGTTTTGACTGGCTCATTGCCAGTGCATTTCATTCAAATTTCCCTGAACAGATTAACATCAAACACCTTCTAGGGGCAGCGAAAATTTGCCTGCCATTGCTTCTAGCAATGTGGTATTTGCCAAAAAGTTTCTGCCGAATAATCCCAGTGCCACCTAGTGGCCAGCTCCAGCACCATAATTGTAAACAAATGTGGTGGTGGGTTCGACCGACAAATTTCCATGACTTTTTCTTTTATTAATGATCATTACCTATTAAGAATATGTGATGTAATTCTCGATCATGGCAAATTGCCCGGTTTTATCTGAAATACACCCCAAAGCAGGATATATCTGTATAATGTCCATTAAGGAAGAAGATATTCTGGTAACAAATTCTCTGAAAGATCTCTGTTGTTGTTGTTGTTATTGCTTTTGCCATCATGACTTAATGATCTGCTATGACAAAATGGCTGCCTACATACCTCTGACTGTCAGTTTGGCAGTCGTCTTCAACTCGGCCAGCGTGCATGTGTACTCTGCCGTGTCCTCAATCGTAGCACTGGGCATGCTCAGTGTGTGTGTCCCGTTTTCCACAGTCATTTTCATGTGGTCAGATGGAGCGATTTCTCGTCCATTTTTCAACCACGTTGATTGGATGTTGGGTTTGCTGACCTCACATCGCAGTGTAATTGGTTGATTCTCAAAGATTTCCAAATCACAGAGTGGTTCGAGTATCTTCAAAGGCAGCTCTGTAGAGGGAGAACAGATAGGTGTAGGCGAGGTTTGGTATAGGGGTCATAAGATAGAATCAACCAAGGGTTATCGTTGAACACAGACAATTTTTCACAGACACATACCGAGTTGTACACTACTGAACAGTACTGCCCGCCATACATGTAACTACTGAGCTGTAACTGAACAGTTCCTGTGTGGTAATCACAGCTCAGAACTGCACTGCACTGAACTGAGCAGTAGATGTCAGTTAGCAATAGTCTGGTTCCAAGAGGTAACCGAGCAGTATTGCACAGTAACAGGTTTGTAACTGTTCAATCACAATGCAGTACTCTGTTCCTTGTGGTACTGTACAGTATCCAATCAGTACTGATCATTTACCAAGTGGAACTTTGTGGACACTGGTCAGTACTGACTGGTACTGTACTGAGGTGTACTGTTCAGGGGGCCCTTCCTTGCGGTTACCATTCAGCTACCACACAGTACCAACATGTGGAAATTTGGCTGTCTACAAAACCTTTAAATGCTATAAAAATTCAATCACTTTATATTAATATTCATGCACCCCAAAATATGTCACTCTAATAAACATTATTATACGGGTTAGGGTTAGGTTTTGTTCTTGCATCATTTCACAAAATTTCCGTTCTAATAAATTTGATCACTTCCGATATTTTCGGTTAAAAAAATGAACTTCCCGTCATTGAATTGTTAGAGTTTACCACAAGTAGTCAGAATTCTTGACAAATTATTAATGAAGTTATCATTAGACAATACTAGCTGCTGTGTTAGCTGTGGCAATTGCATCAATGCATGGCTCCCTGTCTTATTTACAGTTCGTTAAATGGGTCGTTTTCCTATCTCTTCAGCGAAGGAAATCGATGATAACTGGTGCAAATATGGATCCATTTATTTTTACTATTCCAATAAGGAATCATCATGCTTACATTTAGGATCAGTTTGGCAACTTCAGGTCGAAAATAGTCCAGTTACCATTAACTAATCTTATTTCCTATGCTGGAGAGATAGCTAGCAACTCGATCAATAAACCGCAAATCAAAGGTACTGTTCTGCACAATACGCTCCTCTTGTGCGGCCATTCATAAACCGAGTTCCAAGCATGTGTTTAGCAGTGATGACATAAAATGGATAAATGTTATTCAAGGTTAACAGGTGGAAATGAAAAGCTGAATGTATCTACCTCTGACGGTAAGAACAGCCGAGCTCTCCTTGTCTCCAATTTTAATGGTAATAAATCCGGAGTCCGTACACTCAGCTTTATCTATTACAAGTTCATGGTATTTGTCCTCGGAGAAAATATCGTAACCGAAGTCGGCCGTGATTTCTTCCCCACCTCTATACCAGGTGGACTTCAACCCAGCAATCGACACCTCGCAATCAAATACTGCACTCTCCTTCTCAGTGACGGTTATATCCCTCAGAGGTTGCAGAAATTCAAGCAGTTCCCCTGTGAGGGAGAGTCCGGATAACAAGGAGAGAGTTACTGCATGCACAAAATAGAAGCTGAACAGAAGTTAACCTCGGTGAACTCAGATGTGATGTGTCAAGTAAATATGTCTGCAGATAAACTATGTGACCAAAATGACATTTCAACATCAAAATGATGCTCACATCCATGAAATATTTATTCAGACTCCTGAAGACAGCAGATCTAACTTTTCCTTTCTTCCAAGTAAAAATGTCAAAATATATTTCATTTCACATCAGCTAATTGGTTTCTAATTTTAGTCAATAAATGCTTTCTCAGAATATTCCGTCACTGAGACATCAATAGAGAGACCAATCGTGGATTTTTAAAAAAATCTTGAAGTAAAGCTAACTAAAAGATACAGTGCAGTAAGTTTCAGCTCATCTAGTCTGAAGCGTAATGAACTATTGGTGGTGAGGAGTTTCTATATACATTCCTGTTATATCACTGCTACTAATAAGTCATCCGAGTTCACCGAGATTGAAGAGAAGTTAGAAATCTACAGTTATGTATTAGGGAAACTCTAACCTCACAAGAATGGTGAGAAGATATAACTTAAGGGTGTATTAGTCGAGTTAACATTACAACAACAACAGCCAAGCTATAAGTGACTCAAAGATGTTATTTGAGAAATTTGTTAACTGAAAACAAAGGAAAGAATAATAAAATTATAGAGAGTTAGGTTGGTGATTAGTTTGAACAAAACGATAGTGTGCTGCATTACAGTCCATAACAAGAAAGTGTGCTGCATTACAGCCATAACAAGATAGTGTGCTGCATTACAGCCCATAACAAGAAAGTGTGCTGCATTACAGCCATAACAAGATAGTGCTGCATTACAGCCCATAACAAGAGGCATACCTGTAACAGAGAGATTGGCGGAACTGTTCACATCGCCAATAGCAACCATATATTGACCCATGTCGTCCAGTTTGGTCTGGTCAACAGTCAGTTTATGGGTGGTGCCCTCTGAGATCATCTTGGTACGTTCATCTGCGACGATTTCCTTACCATCCCTGTACCACACGGCCGTCTGGTCGATCTTGGACACGGTACACTGAAGTACAGCGGTATCACTTTCAGTTACGGTCAGGTCCTTCAGGGGTGTCAGTAACTCCAGTTTGGCCTCTGTTGATAAAGAAAAGTTTATGATAAAAAGTTATCTGATAATCGAGCAATCAAGCACAACCAATTGGGAGTACAAATTTGACAGCAGATAAAAATATTCTTTAATGACATATGTTGATAATTTGAGCAGCCAATCTCGATCGAAGAATAAACAAATAACTTTGAATAACACCACCCCCATTATCTGCAGCTGTCAGAACATTATTGCTAGGGAATCGTTAAAGTCTACTTACCGTCGATGAGTAACTCTGCAGTACTGGACTTGTCATTCAGAGTACACGTATATACTGCTTCATCATCCAGAAGTGCAGACGTTATAACGAGGCGGTGTACCGTTCCATCGTCGATGGTCTTCACACGGTCGGTGGGTGTGAGCAGTTTGCCGTCCTTCAGCCATTTGGCCGTTAAGCCTGGTTTGGACACTTCACATTCTAGAGTGACGGAGTCCTCCTCCAAACATTTCACATCACTCAAAGGAGAAAGGAACTCCAAGGGAGATTCTGGGACAGAGAAAAGAACACAAAAAATAGGTAAAACCCCTAAAAAATTAAATAACAGGAAATTACCAAGCTTCTACTGGATTAACATGATTATGAAACACAGAGAATGACCGATAATCTGTGTGGCTACCCTAAATATACAGTTAAAGATTTCAGACAATTACAGCTGCATATACAATGTATATGAAAACTACATTTGTACACTGAAAAACATTGTTGGTTTCATGCGAATTGTATTAAATTACTGCATCGGTTTGTCGGAAAAAATTGGATATATATGGTCTGTGCAAAAAAAAAAAATAATTAAAAAATATTTTTTACTCCGCCTTATAGTAAAGATTTGTACCTTCAACCAAAATTGTCGCTTTTGTGGATTTGTCGCCGACAACACATGTGTATTCAGCTTCATCATCCACAGTGGCATCAGGGATGACGAGTTTGAGCCGTGTGCCATCAGAGATCGTCTTGTAATGCTCATCTAGTGTAATGTCCACACCATCCTTAAGCCATTTAGCCCGGACGCCAGGCTTGCTCACTTCACACTCCAGACTGACATCAAAGCTTTCTGAGACGGTCTGGTCCGACAGTCGCTTGGTGAATTCCACGTCTGCTTCTGTATATGATAAACCATACAACTCTATACATTATCATCATCTCGAAAAATTATAAAGTTTTGTGATTAGTAAAAACAAGAGCCTAGTTGGCAACTATAGTTTGCAATAAAGGCATGAATGAAGGATAAATTCATCTGCTGTGAAAACCATGCACGCTGGTCTAATACTAGTTATTCAGGTTTTCCCCCGGGTGTATGGAAAGTTCAGGGAGGGTCGTAACTTTCCATACACCCGGGGGAAAACCTGAATAACGAATTTATTACCCCTAAAGCCTTTTATCTTATAGTAAAAATACTGAAAAGGGCCTATCATTTATAATCAACAGTACAACGGACAAATCCAACGGGCCATTTCGGTTCCGAAACTGTCCGCATTTTGCTACGGCACTGTGACAAAGGCGCGCCACACACAATCCATTCGATCTGCTTTCGTTCGGAAATCGACTTTTATTTTTGGAACAAATCACACCTTTTGGCGAGTTATGTGTCCGAAACTTCAGTAAAAATAATGCAGTATGACTTTATTCCATTAAATTTTGACGAGTGAGCGAAAGTTATTCCATAAATATTGACATATGGTCAGCTGAAATTTCGAAGCAAGAGAGTCGTTTCCAATCGCACGCGAGTTATTTTCTATACACCCCGAGTAGCAAGATATCACTCGGGGTGTATGGGTTTATACGTCCCGACCTTTTAACCAATCACAATCCAGATATTGAATACAAATTTGCTTGTGGGGTAATAAAATAATTTATTTTCTGAATTCTATCTACTGATATATTTGCAATTTACACATATCTGCTTAAACCTCAAGTTACCTACCTTGAATTGTCAGCGTAGCAGAGGTAGAAACGTCACCCGCTACACAGGAATATTTTGCGGCATCTTTCAAAGTGACCTCATGGATTATCAGCTGCTGGACATATACATCTGACACGATCTCAAACCGTCCCCCGGGAGAGATTTCTTCTCCATCCTGAAGCCATTTAACTGGCACATTTGGTTTGGAGAGTTCACACTCCAAAATGACTGTGGTAGTCTCTGGAGCAGAGATATCTTCTAGGGATCGCGTGAATTCTGGTTGGGCTTCTACAAAACCAAAGTAGATGTAACGAACATTTCAAAATGTTAAAATTCTACAGGCTAAACTATACAATAAAACCCTTTCACTGATCTACCCCTGGTTTTGGCTTTACAGAGAGTCTAGGTGTACATTTTTAAACAGGGAAAAATTGGTTAAAGAGGAACTAAACACAGACTGAACTGTTTCAAAGAAATGTTTTCAACTCTTATTTCCAGTTTTCACTCAAAGTGAATGAAGTAGTATGTGAACAGTATACACGTTACGATTTAAAAATAACACAAATTTTTCACCATAAAAATACAACATCTTCTTACCCATTGGCAGAAATATTGGTAGAATTTATTGCGATATAGTAAAAGTCCTAGTTTTATTACAGAAACCAGGTTACAACCATGGGCTTGCCTACCTTCAATTGTCAGCGTAGCAGAGGTAGAAACGTCGCCCGCTACACACGAATATTTGGCCGCATCCTTCAGAGTGACCTCATGGATTATCAGTTGCTGGACGTATACGTCCGTCACGATCTCAAACCGTCCCCCGGGAGAGATTTCTTCTCCATCCTGAAGCCATTTTACCGGCACATTGCGTTTGGAGAGTTCACACTCCAAAATGACTGTGGTAGTCTCCGGAGCAGAGGTGTCTTCTAGGGATCGCGTGAACTCGGGCTGGACTTCTATAAAACCAAAGTAGATGTAATGAAGTTCTCAAAATGTTAAAACTCTACAGGCTAAACTATAAAATGAAACCCTTTCACTGATCTACCCCTGGTTTTGGCTTTATAGAGTCCAGGTGTACATTTTTAAACAGAAAAAAAATTGGCGAAAGGGTTAAAGAGGAACTAAACACAGACTGAACTGTTTCAAGGAAATGTTTTCAACTCTTATTTCCAGTTCGCACTCAAAGTGAATGAAGTAGTATGCGAACAGTATAAACGCCACGATCTAAATATAACAAGTTTTTCACCATAAAAATACATCTTCTTCTTACCCATTGACAGAAATTTTGGTAGAATTTATTGCGAAATAGTAAAAGTCCAAGTTTTATTACAGAAACCAGGTTACAACCATCGGCTTGCCTACCTTCAATTGTCAGCGTAGCGGAGGTGGAAACATCGCCAGCTGCACACGAATATTTGGCCGCATCCTTCAGAGTGACCTCATGGATTATCAGTTGCTGGACGTATACGTCCGTCACGATCTCAAACCGTCCCCCGGGAGAGATTTCTTCTCCATCCTGAAGCCATTTTACTGGCACATTTGGTTTGGAGAGTTCACACTCCAGAATGACCGTGGTAGTCTCTGGAGCAGAGATGTCCTCCAGGGATCGAGTGAACTCGGGCTGGGGCTCTACAAAACCAAAGAAGTTGTAATACACATCTCTAAATCTTTAAACACCACAGGCTAACCTGAAAACAAAATTGTGTTAACTCTTTCACTGATGTACCTAAGGTTTTGACTTTTTAGAGGCCAGGTGCACATTTTTAAACTGGGAAACATCTGTGAAAGGGTTAAAGAGGAACTAAACACAGTCTGGACTGTATCAAGAAAATGTTTTCAAACTTTCATTTCCAGTTTTGGTTGATTACATTATTCACTCTCAGTGAATAAAGTAGTATGCGAATAGAATAAAAGTTACTATCGGAAAATAATTTTTTCACCGTGAAAATACTACATCTTCTTCTTACCCATTGGCAAATATATTGACAGAATTTATCACAAAATATTAATTGTCCTTTTTTATTACAGGAACAAAGTTACAATCATCAGCTTCACCCACAAAGAGTTGCCTACCTTGAATTGTCAGCGTAGCCGATGTGGAAACATCACCCGTTACACATGAATATTTGGCCGCATCTTTAAGAGTGACATCATGTATGATTAGTTGTTGGACGTAAAGGTCCGTCACGATCTCAAACCGTCCCCCAGGAGAGATTTCTTCTCCATCCTTTAGCCATTTTACAGGCATATTGGGTTTGGACAGTTCACACTCCAGAATAACCTTGGTACTCTCCGGAGCAGAGGTGTCTTCCAGGGGTCGTGTGAACTCCGGTGGAACTTCTGTAACACAAATTTATATCGGACTTTAAGTTCATAATATAAGGAAGCAGAAAACATCGAATACAATAATATAATTAAATACACTCAATTTCAATAAAAAATTGAGTAAAAAATTGGAAAATTTGAATATATATATAACTTTATTTATTGAGGGTAACTCTGTCAGTTACAAAAACTGGTTCTTCCCGGAGGCCCTCCAGAAATATAATATAAAATACATAACAGAAAAAAATAATTTCTATTAATACCGGAGAAAGAGGAGGGACTTGAACAATAGAAAAATTCACATGAGGTCGAGACCACAAATTTATTTTGTCCTATGTTGGCCTAGTCTATGCAGTGTTCGTAGTGTTTGGGTGGATCAGATATGTAAGCAGTAATAATCGATAAATATAGGGGAATACGCAAATGTTAAGTATGGGTGCAGAGTGTATTATTTAGATTGAATGTAATGAATACAGTGAAACCTGTGAACACTGACACCTGAATAAACTGACCAACCTCTAAATACTGACATTATAAATGGTCTCAATACTTAAATATAAAGTATTTTGCACCTTGAGAAACAAGAAATCTGTCAAAACCGATACTATAATCTGGTACCAAGCATGGTCGGTATACTCAGGTTTCACTGTGTAAATGTCTTCAGCCAAGCAGGATAGCAGATAATAACTGTGAGGGAGAGAGAGACAGATATATATACCTGTGACGGAGAGCATGGAGAGATATATATACCTGTGACGGAGAGCATGGCGGAGGTTTCACGATCATCAGGCAAGAGGACTGTGTATTCGCCCTCATCTTCGGGAATCGTTTCCATGATTTGTAGAAAATGACGGAAACGCTCGCACACCATGCGCACTCTCTCACTGGGGGTCAGAGGTCGTCGGTCCTTCAGCCATTTCACGGGGACATTAGGTTTGGTGAGTTCGCACTCCAAGGAGACCGGCTCACCCTCACGAGCTGTAGTCTCTCTCAGGAAGAGCGAGAAGTCGGCCGGTACTTCTGCATGGTCAAATTGGAGTTTGAATGGTTAGAGACAACAGCTATTAATATTAACTTCTCCAACAAGGTTAGTTTGTTCAATAACCTACCCCCATAATCATCAACTGTCAAATATGGTCAATCTAATCATTAATTAATAATTCAACCAACTTATTAATTAAGAAATAAAGACTGAGGAAGAGGTTTCAAATTTCCCAGATAAACACCTGTTGGCACGAGTCCAGCAGTTTAGACCCTCGGCTGGACGAGTGCCAACTGGTGTTTATCTCGGAAATTTGAAACCGATTTCCGAGGTCTTTATTTCGATTCGGATAGGCACAATCGAATATTTATTATGAAATTCTATTAAATTAGCTAAAATATGTTAGTGTATGCCTTCCACGTTGATCAAAACAAGTTTTGAGTGGGGCGTCACATCCCAGCTGGTCAATGCGAACATTGTTGCAAACTGCGGGAAAGTATTCATTTCGCGCGCGCTCACTATAGTTATCACCGCCAGCCGACAACATCACATCACTGCAGGTGTTCGCCGGTGTTTATCGGGAATTCAACACCAGTTTCGGTACAATGCTATAACATTGAGACGGACTGGAGGAATGTTCGAATATTCAATCACCACCAATTTTGTGGAACAATTATTTTCAGTTGTTCGATCAGCCATTAAATAAGAAATAATGAATTATCTGCATGATTTTAGACTGTTTGTCAACTTCCTGTTCTAATCAATTTCATTTGACTTTGACTGAAATTTAAGCTGATTAAATAAAATAGAAAAATTTTATTAAGCATAACAAATTCTCCTATTTTGAATTGAGAAGTTTTTATCTATGATAAATGTTCTTCTAGTTTTAATAATTTGTAAAAAAATCAGTAAATAATTCCGTGTCGTAAATACTTTCTCGAATCAATGTTTATTTCACTGCAGAGTGGTTGATTATTGTCGCTACATGCCCGACATTATGAACGCTAACAAGTGAAATACTGCAAATAAATTTGACTGAAACACACTGTTTCTACAATATTATAATATTATAATCCACAACAGAATTTTCCTGAAAAATTCAACGAAAATTCTGCAGTTCAATTACCTTCGACATCAAGAAGAGCAGTAGAGGTTTTATCGCCAACAACGATGGTGTACTCTCCCTGGTGGTCAGGGGTGGCTTCAGGGACGATAAGCAGGTGACGTTTGCCTTCAGACTCAAAATCAAAGTCATCGTCAGGTGTGATTTCTACTCCGTTCTTCAGCCATTTCACTCGGACATTGTCGGAGGACAGGAGACATTCAAAGACGACGTAATCGCCCTCCTTACAGAATTGGTCCTTCAGATGCTTAATGATCTTCACCGTTGCTTCTAAATACAACAACAACAACAGCACCCATTATATTGACATGCCCTGACCATGATTGGTTATTCAAGTTAATCCTTGAGTTTAGGGGGCGTCTCAGTCTGCAAATTTTTAACCACTCTTGTCGGATGTTGTTGTTAATGATTAAAATATGCTGAGTGAAACATCCCCTTAAAGATTAGCAAACTACAGGGTTATTGAGCTGCACATATAGCAAAAGTTTTTGAGAAATGTTAAGATAATAACACAAGGTCAATACATTTAATTCAGTTGTAACAAAGAATTTCTGGATATCAAAGAATATGAATAAATATTTATTGAAACAGCTCACAAAAAAATAATTAACCATAATAATACTAATAATAATAATAACTCCTAAATCTTAGAAAGGAAGGAAGCAAAGATTATCATCTGAAAGGAAACAATGAAAGGTCAATGAAAGCTCATCATGCAAAAAAATCAAATATCAAAATAAAATAAATAAACTGAGGTAAACACAACTGAAGATCAACTTTCTAAAAGGCTGAAATTAGGAAGTATGGCAGGTAATTCCTCTAATAAAACAATCACAGGATTGAAATTAGGAAGTATGGCAGGTAATTCCTCTAATAAAACAATCACAGGATTGAAATTAGGAAGTATGGCAGGTAATTCCTCTAATAAAACAATCACAGGATTGAAATTAGGAAGTATGGCAGGTAATTCCTCTAATAAAACAATCACAGGATTGAAATTAGGAAGTATGGCAGGTAATTCCTCTAATAAAAATCACAGGATCACAGGATTGAAATTAGGAAGTATGGCAGGTAATTCCTCTAATAAAACAATCACAGGATTGAAATTAGGAAGTATGGCAGTAATTCCTCTAATAAAACAATCACAGGATTGAAATTATGGCAGGTAATTCCTCTAATAAAACAATCACAGGATTGAAATTAGGAAGTATGGCAGGTAATTCCTCTAATAAAACAATCACAGGATTGAAATTAGGAAGTATGGCAGGTAATTCCTCTAATAAAACAATCACAGGATTGAAATTAGGAAGTATGGCAGGTAATTCCTCTAATAAAACAATCACAGGATTGAAATTAGGAAGTATGGCAGGTAATTCCTCTAATAAAACAATCACAGGATTGAAATTAGGAAGTATGGCAGGTAATTCCTCTAATAAAACAATCACAGGATTGAAATTAGAAGTATGGTAATTTCTAATAAAACAATCACAGGATTGAAATTAGGAAGTATGGCAGGTAATTCCTCTAATAAAACAATCACAGGATTGAAATTAGGAAGTATGGCAGGTAATTCCTCTAATAAAACAATCACAGGATTGAAATTAGGAAGTATGGCAGGTAATTCCTCTAATAAAACAATCACAGGATTGAAATTAGGAAGTATGGCAGGTAATTCCTCTAATAAAACAATCACAGGATTGAAATTAGGAAGTATGGCAGGTAATTCCTCTAATAAAACAATCACAGGATTGAAATTTTCTACCATAAAATTAGGGGGTGATCGTATGCAGAAGATTTTTGATAATTGCCGTTTAAATTGGTGGTCCAAGAGAGCGTCTAGAGATGAAGTTTTGTTTATAAAGATTAACAGCAGGAACGTCTGTTTAAAGTCTATTTACACTCTTTGTTACGTATGTATTACCGCGATGATTTGAACTTTGAAGCAGAAATCTTCCTGGACGGTCGCTAACCGAGCCAATACGCGGACGTGGTGAACAGATTTTGATAGTGAGAGCTGAAAAACACCATGGCAAACAAAATTATGCCCTCAGATGATCTAATAATATACCCGAAGGGTGACAGTTGTTAACTTGACCTTCCAGAGCTTCTACTTTCAGTTTCGTGACCTGCGCTGGAAGAGCACTATACACAAGGAACCTGACTGGATGGGAAGCGGGAAATTTTCCACGTGCTTCAGACACGTGGTGGTCAGCTTTCCCATGCAGGGTTATCAAGTGCAGGCCCAGCAGTTACCAAGAAATGAGTCGACAAGGCCAGTCTGCCAGCCTCGCGTGTCAAAGACAGACAGACGTGTATATTTAGACTTTTAGCTACCATTTTACTTCTTAACAAGCGGACCAAAAGTGGGAATTTTTTTTTTATTCAGTGGGGGAAATGGGTCCATTGACAGACCCAAAATGGCCCTAGCAGAATCAATGGAACAGGAAGTTGATAAAATTGTTCAAAATCATGCATATAATCCATTATTTCTTCATTATTTTAATGATTTTAGAGGGTGAACAAATTTATCAGAAGAACGGATTGATGGGGGGATTGAATTATTAGAGGTATTACCGTAACAAGGGAAACTATCACCAATGGAGAACTCGGGAGAAAAAGGAATAAAATTTGAACGAAAGGCTCAGGAAGAAGGAATAAACAAGAACATTGAAATAAATTAACAAAAATTTGCTATTTCCTACCATCATTTCACAGCACATTGAAGGGACTGTGTATACAGGAAATATAGACAAACATGGATTTATATTCTCACATGCAATGGATGTTTTAAAGTCTGTTCATTTTAATTAGTCGCCAACTTTGAAGCTTGTCAATAATCAGCAATTAACTCTTCCTAATTTTTCTTTTTTGCATCGTGTAGAACAAACAGAACTCTACAAAATGACTACCATTTCTCCGTGATATCGATATATATCACAATGGAAACAACTTTTTTATCCTCTCCATATAAAACTCCAGTACAGTTGTTTATGTACCGGGTCTCAATTACATAGGGAAACGCCATAATGTATTCATGCTCACTGGTCACAAAGGTCATTGATGCCGTTTTAAGTGATAACAGGCGGTCCGTGGGAGTGTAGGTTATATCCCATGTCCAGTGAAATTGCCGAATGATAAGCCGCACACACCTCTATGACCGTACAAGGCATTGGTGACCTTTGTGCTGGACAACACGAATACATTATGACGTTTCTCCATGTAATTAAACCTCTGTACATGAAACAACTGCACTGGACTTTTATATGGAGATAATTACAAAGTTATTTCAATCGTGATATATTATCGATATCAAGGAGAAATGGTAGTCATTTGTAGAGTTATGTTTGTTCTACACGAAGCAAAAAAGAAAAAATATGCAGAGTTAACTGCTGATTATTGACAAGCTCCAAAGTAGACGACTAAATAAAATGGACAGACTATAGTAATGTACGAGAAAACTGAACCAAAGAGAAATTTAATTATCAGAGAATTTAGGAAATACGGACTGTTATTTAGGAATTAATCATATTTTAAAGGGTTGGATTATCATACATAGAAATGGTGTACTTATATGATCAGAAAGAACCATGCTGAACCATGTCATAACCACAGGCCCACAAAACAAGAGTTTTTTTGGAAGGGGGGGGGGGGTGTGAGCGGTGGTATTAGGGTGAAGTGTCGAAATATGGGTCTCTATATACATGTATAACCCCATGCTTTATATAAATCCACATCAAGGTGTGAAACGCACTTTGGGTGAATCGAGAAATAAACGGTTTACCGCCAAACAAAATACATCAGCATATTCTACAAGTATCACTTTATATATTGACCAATCAGAATTGAGAACGAAGCCCGCCATAATCTCACTGTTCCTAGATGGATGGACAATTATGTTGGATTTTGAATCGTCCGGCAAAGGTAAAAAATTGCACAAATTGACAAATTTGACGACGGGAATATATAAAGCGATACTTGTAGAATATGCTGATGTATTTTGCTTGGCGGTAAACCGTTTATTTCTCGATTCACCCAAAGTGCGTTTCACGCCTTGTTGTGGATTTATATAAAGCATGGGGTTATATATAGAGACCCCATATTTCGACACTTCACCCTACCACCGCCCCTAAACTCTTGTTTTGCAGGCCTGTGGTCATAACATAAACCATGCAAAGCACAGAGAAACCCTCGATCCTCTGTGTATTCAAATAATGATCGATAATGATTTTCGATGAGCTTTTCTTCCACAGATATGGTTATTCCTAAGATACGGTGGCAACTGGAAAACAGACAGGCAGATGAGGTCAAGGGACATGGTGAGGTCATGGAACAAGTGGCGGTCAAGGGACATGGAACAAGTGGAGGTCAAGGGACATGGTGAGGTCAAACAAGTGGAGGTCAAGGGACATGGTGGAGGTCAAGGGACATGGTGAGGTCATGGAACAAATGGAGGTCAAGGGACATGGTGAGGTCATGGAACAAGTGGAGGTCAAGGGACATGGTGAGGTCATGGAACAAGTGGAGGTCAAGGGACATGGTGAGGTCATGGAACAAGTGGAGGTCAAGGGACATGGTGAGGTCATGGAACAAGTGGAGGTCAAGGGACATGGTGAGGTCATGGAACAAGTGGAGGTCAAGGGACATGGTGAAGTCATGGATCACATTGAGATAAAGAGGCATGGTGAGATCAGTGGACATGGTGAGGTTCAGGAACCACTTAAATCATGAGGTCAATGAACATGCACGGTCATTGAACATGGTGAGGTCAAGGGACATGTTGAAGTCAAGGGACATGGTGAGGTTATGGAATAATTTGAGGCCGAGGGACATGTTGAGGTCAAGGGACATGGTGAGGTCATGGATCACATAGAGATAAAGAGGCATGGTGAGATTACTGGAATTGGTGAGGTTCAGGAATCACTTCAATCATGAGGTCAATGGACATGTGAGGTCATTGAACATGGTGAGTTCAAGGGACATGTTGAGGTCAAAGGACATGAGGTCATGGAATAAGTTGAGGCAAAGGGACATTGTAAGGTCATGTATCACATTGAGATAAAGAGGCATGGTGATGTCATGGAATAAGTTGAGGTCAAGTGACATGTTAAGGTCAAGAGGCATAGTGAGGTCAGTGGACAGGGTGAGGTCCATGAACCACATACATGTACTTCAATCTTCAGGGTAATGTGTCAGTTTCCTCGACACAAAAGTGTTACATGTATGCCTGAGATCATAGATCAGGTATTATGGGGATGTTGGAACCAGAACATTCTTCAGGATAATGTGTCAGTTTTCTCATGAGAAAGGTGTTATACCAAGCATCATGGTGAGGTCATAGGTTGGATGATTGTGAGGTCAGAAATCACACCATTCCATAGGGAAAGTTTCCTCCAGAAAGAATATGTTTTATACTGAGGGGGTATGAAGAGGTCACTCGAAGACAGATATTACACCAGGGGTCATGCAAGCTGAACAGCTACTGAGAAAGATATATTCATATATTGCAAAACATTATCAGGCGAATAATGGATGCAGTCTCAACACAAGAAAAATGATTCGAGCCATGCACACTCAAGAAAATAACGATCAAATGATTTTGGAAAACATGGAACTGCGGATAGAGCAAAATATAGCGTCCAGGTAGGCAACAGCTGGATGCAAGCGCGCAGAGTTGGCGAGTGAAGATTTGAGGTTCTCATGCCAGAATATTACCATGGACAATGACATAGCAGGAAGTCTCATCCTCCTCAAGTAAACAGGAGTACTCTCCCTCGTCATCAGTGAATGCCTCGTTCACCACCAGGCGGCGCTCTTGCCCGTTTACAATTATATCATATTTCTCATTGGGTTTGATTCTGACATCGTCAATGAGCCATTTGACTTCTGCTCTGGGTTTGGATATTTCTACTGCTAAAGTGAACGGACTCTGAGCAGAGACCTCAATATCGTGTAAACCTTTCGTGAAGGTCACAGGCAGTTCTGAAAACAAACGGTGAATTTGATTGTGAGGTGACACATTTGGGGGTTAGAGCTTGAAGGTCGAAAGACGAGACTGGAAGCAGTGGATAAAGACACGATGTGTTCATAAACAGCAAATCTACAACCTATGCTCACAATATTCATAGTATATGATGCAATATACAAGTGATGATGTATACACAAGGTAACTACGGTAGCAAATGTTTTGAAATCTAGAAACATGTGGTTTAACATAGGAAAACTAAAATAGGTACTTCAGAAATCATATTACACAATAAATGGGAACCTATTAGGGAAATTTATATTGGTAAAACAATAGAACAAATGGAGTTATCTATACTAAAAGGAATGGATTATGAATCATATACTTGGTGAAAATGATACTGAGGTGTGGTGAGCTACATTACTAGTTTCTCTAAACCTTGGACAAATATTATAACCCACAAGTGATAAAAGACATGCTTAATTCAGAGTTTGTACACTGTCCTTGAAGGCTTCAGTTCACAACGTTGGCACATCTTCATGATTCAATTCAGCTCGATCACATTATTCTGATTGCATCACATTGTAAATCTCCTAATGACATGGATGAGCATCTAACTTCTTCATTTCTCTGTAAGACCTACTAGATGCATCCATCACCCTCGCCTCGTATGCAGATAAACATTTCCTGTGTCGTTCAAAATCGTTTCTTTGGTCAAAATCAATCAGAGGTTGTTAACAGTTTAGGAGGTTACAACCTCAAACAATGAGAAAATGTATAGGTGTTAGGAAGTCGAATACTCTTGATAATAGACAACACTTCAGATAGATTCTTGCTCAGTGATGAGGTCACCCCCCACCCCCATTTGAGAGAAAAGCAGAACCGCTACAACATGAAATCTCATTTTGGATGTGTTTTTTCGACCAATTTCCTATTGAAAGATTTGCCTTTTCATGGCTATTCAACAGGGTTCCCATCTTTCTTAAAAAATATTTTTCCACGATTCCAACAATGCAACTCAACTTTTTTCCCATGACTTTCAAGCATCTTTCAACCAGTACATACACAGAGATTTCTTGTAATCTCAATACTTGAATGCTGGCAAACAACATACAATAACGTAAACAACAACATAATAAAGGAATTTTTTTCATCAAGGCTAAAATTCAAGGACTTTCCTGTACTGACAGACAAAAATCTGGAATATGAAGTACTAGATTTCAAGGTCTGGAAATTGGTAATATAAATTTTGAGGACTTTCCGTATTTTCAAGCACCTGTGTTATCGCTGTTCAAGATAGCATACAAACCCTGTTAATATCTACACTTCACAACACATGTACATGATCCCTGGTCAAAATCTACCACTTCTCAATCAGGAAATACATCACCACATCGATGAGGCTCTCAATGTGTGGGGTCAATGTAAGGAAGATGGCGAAATGAGACAAACCTTCAACTTTGACCCGGGCAGTAGATTCCTTATCCCCGACAATGATTGTGTAGTCACCCTCGTCCTCAATAGAGGCTTCTGGGATTGTGCACTCATGACGAGCTCCATCAGAAATGATCTTATAATGATCTTCAGGGGAAATTTCTTCTCCGTCTTTGAGCCATTTGGCGGGGACACCCTCCTTGTTGATAGTGCACTCCAGGGAGACGGACTCACCCTCAGTGGTGTCAGTGTCCTGGAGAGGCATGGTGAACTCAACTGGGGCTTCTACAACAACACCAACAACAACAACATTATAATAGTTATACATGTATTCATGGGTACAATAAAATAAGGTACTTTAGCTATGGTAATCCTATAATACTTCACTCCCCCTATCAATATTCCATCACCCCCCCCCTCCCAATTTTGGGGACAAAAATTCAATCGGTAATTCTAATAAATGTGATCACCCGCTGAATTGAAATAACAGAAAAATAATGCATCTTTTTGCAACTTCATGTTCTATTGAATTTGATCACCCCTAGATTTTATTGTGGGAAATTTCACTTCCTGTGATTGAATTATTAGAGGGATTACCATAGGTTAGTTTATAGGAAATGGAAAAAAATCTCAAGATACGATTTGAGTAAAACAACTGATATTGGACAAATTACTAACTCAATTCATGCAAGCAGCAAAACACATCATTCAACATAGAGATTAGTCCTCAGTAACGGGTCTGTCAAGTAAGGTATTAATGAGTTAAAGAGAGAGCGAGAGAATTAAGGTTTAACGTCCCGTTCAGCAATATTTCAGCTATACAGTGACGATCAAAACAAAATTCTAAGTATTCAAGTTAATAACTTAGTAATTAACATACAATGAGTACTGATACCTCAAAATGACTTGCTGAATTGACATCACAGCAAGGGGAGAATATGTTAGGTACTATATTTTGTCTTAGTCCTAGCGCAGAAGGATCCAAGATAGAAGATAATTAATTTACCATGAACAATAACATAGCAAGAGGTCTTGTTGTCTCCTATCATACACGAGTAGTCTCCCTCATCATCAACTTTGGCATCTTTCACTACCAGGTGGCGCCAAGTATCCTTCACAACAAATTCATATTTCTCATTTTCTTCCAGTTTGACATCGTCTAAGATCCACGTGACGTCAGCATTGGGATGAGATAACTGGACATCTAACGTGAAGGAACTACTTTCATAGACTTCCAGGTCTTTGAGTTGGACAGTAAACGTGACATAGATTTCTGAAAGGAGGCCAGGTTAGTACAGAGTAACAGATTTAGTAATTAATATTAGAAGTATTAGTCAAATATCTATAGTTAGTTAATAAGTAACATCCTCTCATTTATGCAAGTTCCCATCAATTGACTTAGAATTGGAATGCCTATCAAGAATACAAAAATTTCATTTTACCAAGGGAGATCATTCAAGTTACCTCCCCCTGGTAAATAGAGGCGCACGGCAGGGGAGATAAGGTAGCTTGAATTATCTCCTTTGGAATAGAAGTTAAAACAAATTTTGAGTTTAAGCTGTTTCGAGCAAAAGGTCAGTGCCTCTTCGAATACCAATTTCATCAATCAGTATTCTGCATGATAGATAACAACTTTTGAAGTTCACATAAAACTGTCACAAAGTATTACTATATGCAGCATAGCACATGATTTAGGAGACAACATGTATAGCTCTTTCCGGAAAGTGGCTGATCTCCCCTGAATGAGTGCCACTCTTAAAGGTTAGAGGTATGAAAAGCTGCTTCCGGGAAGTAGACACCTCAGTTTCACTTTTACCAAAGGCACCCGCAATTATTTTGAATAATATATTGATAAATTTGTCTCAAAAACTATTCTGCTTATATTTTCTGCATGAATCGCTAGATCATGTATACGTCTACATTAGTAAGTTAATTCTCCAGAAAAATATAGAAAATTTAATTACTAAAACTAATTGTGAGGGCCTTTGGTACTTACAGGAAGTTCTCTGTACCAACATTCCCCTAGTGGAACAAGGGAGATAATACCCTTTCCGAATTAGGCTATAGGGTTAGTCTTTGTTAAAAAATTAATGAAAATTAATAGGACAAAACTCCACAAAACTATTTATTAATTCTGAACACAAAACAGATTTGCTTAAAATCTTAGAAATGACATAAGTTGATGCTGAAACATGAAATAGCAGAAACAAGACTAAATAAAAGGTCAAAGTTCAGATGTGTGTTCTGACCTTGTACGGTGAGTTTAGCTGAAGATTTCTTGTCATCAATGACGATGGTATACTCTGCCTCATGGTCCGGGGTCACATCAGGGATCACCAGTTTGTGTTGTTTTCCTTCAGTGATGATCTTGTAGCCCTGATCAGCAGTGATTTCATCCCCATTTTTCAGCCATTTGGCCGGAACATTGTCCTTGGTGATTGTACATTCCAGAGAGACCGACTCACCCTCTTTGGCCTCCGTATCTTTTAGAGGAATGGTGAATTCCACTGGAGCTTCTGCAAGGATCATTTCAAATAATTTTAACCATTGAGAAGATTAAATTCAAACATTTTAATAAATAAAGAGCCAGACATTTGATTAAAATTGAATTAAAAAATATATTGCAGAGTTCAATGAGGTTTGGCATATTACAAACAAACATATTACAAGCTAATAACAATACATCATACCTAGAGTTAGATTTGCCAAATATACACTGAACATCATGCACATGAGGTCCCTGTTCAATAATTAGATTTGTTACATGAAGTATTAGTCAGTTAAATTATCATGCTGCGAGCGAGTAATATCAAGTCCATTAAACTAGAAGTATTACACTTGGCTATTGGGTCCCAACCGGACAATTCCCCAACATGAGTTTAGCCAGGTGTTTGACATACCACACCTGCATCTGTACATGTAAATAATGCAGCTGTTAGATCTAACGCTTGACCTAACTGCATGTTTGGTTTCATTCTCAAGCAAGCAACAGACATAATTCCTAGTATGCAGCAAAGCTATTTTTTGCATCAACTGATGTAATAACTGGGAGCTGGGGGATGGTGCCATAGACAGCACAAGATAGAAAATGTCATACCTCTAGTTTGATAGACATCTGGTTATATTATTGGAAGAAAGTCCAAGTATTTACAGATGGAGACACCTCAGATTGAGACAATGTGAGGCGCGTAATTTGTGTGTCTCAGTCCCAGCAAATTAGGATTCAAGACTGAAGATCAAATTCCATCTGAATATTAGTCAAGTTAGTTTACCATGAACAATGACATAGGATGAGGTCTTGTTGTCTCCTATCATACAGGAATAATCTCCCTCATCATCAAGTTTCACATCTTTTACCACCAGGTGGCGCCAAGTGTCCTTCACCACAAACTCATATTTCTCATTCTGTTGCAGTTTGACATCGTCTAAGATCCACGTGACGTCAGCATTGGGATGAGATAACTGGACGTCTAACGTGAAGGAACTACTTTCATAGACTTCCAGGTCTTTGAGTTGGACAGTAAATGTGACATAGATTTCTGAAATCAGGCCAGGTTAGTACAGAGTAACAGATTTAGTAAGTTAATCTAATAACACGGTTAAGTATCTTGTTTAGTAAAATTAGCAGTGTTAGCCTTAGTATAAACATAGTTATTTCACAAGTAACATTTTTCACTCATTAGTTCCCTTCCATCCTTTTGGAAGAATTGAGGTTGACCGCCATTAGTTTACGAGGCAATGTATGAATTACCTCCCATTGACAATTCAAGAATAAACTCATGCCTCTGAAGCATTGTTTTGTTTGCTCAAGGCTCACTGACTGTAACCTTGATAGTACTCATGGAAATGTCCACATTATTTAACACATGCAAATATATGGTTTAATGCATGGAAGTCAATTAAACAAGATTGGGAAAAGGAAGAGAATTTATAAAGGGAGATAATTCAAGTTATCCCCCCCTTGAATATTGCTATTTCAATTTACCAAGGGGGATCACTCAAGTTATCTCCCCCTGGAATATTCCAGTTCCTTGGACACACTGAGGGAGCTGGCTTGAGAGTAAGAAATGACAACATATAGCACAGAGAGTTAGTCATTATCAGCAATGAATACAAGTGCAGAACTAATCTTCACAAAATCCATTTATTCATTCTGAAAACGAAAAACAATATCATTGTTTTAGTAAATGATGCTAGTAATGTGAAAAAAGAGAATCGGATATAAGATCAAAGTTCAGAGGGTTTATCCTGACCTTGTACGGTGAGTTTAGCGGAGGATTTCTTGTCGTCGATGACGATGGTATACTCCGCCTCATGGTCAGGGGTCACATCAGGAATCACCAGTTTGTGTTGTTTTCCCTCAGTGATGATCTTGTAGTCCTGATCAGCGGTGATTTCATCTCCATTTTTCAGCCATTTGGCCGGGACATCATCCTTGGTGATGGTACATTCAAGGGAGACGGACTCGCCCTCTTTGGCCTCCGTGTCTTTTAGAGGGACGGTGAATTCCACTGGGGCTTCTACAAAAAATAATTTCCAGCAAATTTTAAAATTAAAATACAAATGTTGCCTGGGAAAGAAATATAATAGTGAACACATGGAGCTCAATATGGTACTATGTATTTCGAAAGGCTACATTAACATGATAAAGCTGAAAATGTCAAACAAATCAATCATACAACAAAAACCAGAATCAGTTCAAACCTTACTTTCTGCATGTTTCTTGCAAAGATTCAGCAAGTACATTTGTATCATAATATTTATTTAGCTACCATATCTTTCATTTTTAGATATGCTGAAGAGCTAGATTTAATCAGCTATCATACCTTCGACTGTGAGATTCGCTGAAGAGCTAGATTTGCCGAATACAACGCTATACTCTCCTTCATCTTCGGCAGACGCCTCAGGTATTGTGTAAAGGTGACGGCGTCCGATTCGGCGCACGTGGCGTCGTCGTTCCAGCTCTATTTCCTCTCCATCCTTGAGCCAAGTAGCATCACGATCTCGGTTAATTTCACACTCGAAGGTGACTGGTTCTCCCTCTGTAGCCTTAGTGTCTTGGAGAGTCATTTCAAACTCAACAGAGGCTTCTATAATGCAGAAAATCAGTGTGTTTACAAAAACAGCAGGTATGTAAATGATAGAATCCAGTTGTAAGAACATCCAAATATTTCAGCAATGTAATATCAGGAGCATTTGCACCTAATAATATTTTTGAGGATGTAAATATGTAAACGTATTGAACCTCTTCATGAAAGTGTACTCTATCATTCGAAAGAAAGATGGTGGAATATGAGCAAAAATCAGTTAATAACTTTCATCATGTTACATGCAATTTGGTGAAATTTTCCTACAATTCGAGAGAGAAGTTTCATGAAAACAAACATTCAGTTGGTGGGTGATAATATGAAGGACAGAGTTAGTGATTACCGTTAACAACCACATAGGAGGAGGTTTTATTATCTCCGATCATACAAGAGTACACTCCCTCGTCATCCATGGTCACATCATTCACCAACAGATGGCGCTCTGTGTCCTGGGCTACAAACTCATATTTCTCGTTTTGTTCCAGCTCAATTTCTTCAAAGAGCCATGTGACATCAGCTTTCGGCTTGGACAACTCGACATCCAAATTGAAAGAGCTATTTTCATACACCTCAATGTCTTTGAGACCAATAGTAAAAGTGGCTGAGACTTCTGAAAATTGGATTAGTTCAGAAATGATATAGATGCAAGCAGAGTTAGAATCAACTGATTAATATTCGGAAGCACACAATAAAAAGGAAAAAATAAATGAATCTGAGATGGGGGGAGTATTTAGTTTGTTAACACACTTGAAAATCACATGCCTACTTCAAGAGTTGACCAATTCCAGAGAGTGAGAGATAAAACACAATGGATTGTTACAGAAACTGTGACTGGCTGGGTATTCTTCCAACTTTATCTACCAGCCAATGAAAATACTTGAATATTTTTTGAAATTTTGAATTGACCAATCAAATGGTTTGAAACTGAAAGCTATCCCATGATGCCCAGTTGTTTCTGTAGTAATCCATTAATCTGAGTAGAATAGAAGTAGAAGAATACCCAAACAACCGAACTGATCATACTACAGAGGTAAAATAAAATAACAATGACAATATTTGAAACTAAAATGGGGCGTCTTGAGTCAAGTCACCCTATGTAAAAATGTTTATCATTCCTGAATCTACGAGAAATTAAATAGAGTAAACACTCTGATAATTCAATCAACTCAAATTTCATGGACGAAATTCATTCAGCCATTCTAATAAATTTATTCACACGCTGAAATATTTAAATTAAGGAACGAATAATGGATTTGTGAACTTCCTGTTCTAATAAATTAATCATGGAGATCATCCATGTTTTTGTCAAAGTTTTAATGATTTTATAGAAGGCATTTTAGAGGGTGATCAAATTTATTGGAACTGAATGAATTTTGTAGACAAAATTTGGGGTGATTGAATTATTAGGGGATTTACCAAAGTATAATAAGGCCACACAAATTCTATCTTTTGTTTCACATTTTAATATTTTTTCAAGATTGAAAGCAATAATAAAATAAAAATAAAACTGGACTTTTGAAGTCCCACCTTTGCTGCGGGTAGATGAGTTTTCTCTCCTCTGGTCCAGTTTTATTTTCATTTTTATTATCAAATCCAATGTTTAAAAAAAAAACGGCTGTGAAACAACAAATAGAATTGTTGTGGCCTAAGAGCAGACAGAAAATCAATTTTGTTAATAGTAAAGACACCTTGTTAAGCAATAAATCTAAGGATTAGAGCATTAAAACCAAACTAATATATAGTATCACTCGGGATGATAGGAGAGGCAAATAAAGAGTTAAAGGTTCTGACCTTGTACGGTGAGTTTAGCGGAAGATTCCTTGTCGCCAATGACGATGGTATACTCCGCCTCATGGTCTGGGGTCACATCAGGGATCACCAGTTTGTGTTGTTTTCCCTCTGTGATGATCTTGTATCCCTGATCAGCGGTGATTTCGTCCCCGTTTTTCAGCCACTTGGCTGGGACATCGTCCTTGGTTACAGTACATTCAAGGGTAACCGATTCGCCTTCCGTGGCCTCTGTGTCATGCAGAGGGATGGTGAACTCGACTGGAGCTTCTGTGAAAAGACGGAGAGCACCCAAGATTTGCTCAGTAGTTGTTACAGTAAAATGGGTGATCACTTTATTGGTCGATATTTTCCCATGTTCACGTAAGATATTTTTGTTCAGACCTTTAAATTAATGAAAAGCCTCCCTTCTAGACTCATTGTTGTAGCCAGACCGACTATTGTTCTCCTTTGTGTTGGGATGCTTACATGAAAGATGGATCACATTAATCTTGCGAAGAATCAACATTACAGTATTCAGTACCAAAAATGATGATTATTTCTTAAAACTTGATCTCATATTTAAATTATTCTCTGATTTAATAAAAAAATTAATCCAATTTTATCTATTTGTGATATTTAAACACCACTACAACATGAGATACATGTAGAAAGTTCAGAGATTGCACATGTAGCATTAGTAACAGTTTCCACTCAATCCTGAAAATGAAAACAGCATCGTTTCACAGAGAGAAGCTGGGCACACAAGGAAGGTGTACGCAATTTAGATTATTTTTTTAAGGGGGTTGAGGGGTGGAGGGGGAGGCAGAGGAGGGGAGAAAAGGATAGGATATCAATCTTCAATACTACAAATATTGACTTACATACCACAATGTAGACACAGGTAATTTCACAGTATTTCAGATGACAGGATAGATATTTGAAAATAATTGAAATCGCTAAATTAGCTCCTTATCCTACACTACGAGCATTGGAGGTCAAATCTATAAAGAGGAATTTCAAACTCACAGCAAATTTCTACATCTGGGGATCTAATCAAATTAAAATGGAGTTAAACTCAAGGTTTACCATGAACAACTACATATGACGAAGTTTTGCTGTCCCCAACAACACAGGAGTACTCTTCCTCATCTTCTATAGTTACATCTTTGACAACCAGTTGGCGCTCCGTGTTTTGTACTATAAAGTCATATTTCTCATTTTGTTCGAGAGTCACGTCTTCAAATAACCAAGTGGCATCAGCGTCAGGATTGGAGGTTTGTACCTCCAGTGTAAAAGAGCTATCAGTATATACCCCAGTATCTACATCTGGAAGGCCAACGGTGAAATCTGCGGACACGTCTGGAAATGAGGCAGGTTAGAAAACAGATACACAATGACAGTCCAGACATGTAGAACTTCATGTTAGAGGACATCAAATTCACAACACAGCTACATCATAAGTTTTTTTCGGCCACGAAAGATTTACAGCATACATTTGTTACATGTACAAATGAAGTTTTACAGAAACTCTGTGATTGGTTGAATTTCCTTCTGATTATCTCCACAAGCCAATGAATATGCCAGTTTTCCATTTGAAAATTTGAATCGACCAATCAAATGTTGGAATGAAACTGGATATATCCCATAATGCACTATTGTTTCTATAAAACTTTACTGAAAAGCCATAAATTGTTAGCATAATGATGAGCTGTTAATACACATACAGTAAAACCTGTGAATACTGACACCTGGGTAAACTGACAAACCTCTAAATACTGGTCTTGTTCATGATCCCAATACTTCAATTTAAAGTATTTTGAACACTGACAAACCAGAAGCCTTGTGATGGATAAGAATGTCCTGGTGATTAGTGTCCCTTTTCATATCCTTCTCTATTGGAACCATAGGCGGACACTTGTCTCCAATGTGGAGTAAAGTCTCCTAGCTAGCTGAGTTGGGCGATAGGACCAGGACACTCTTAGCCAGCGGACATTCTTAGCTTACACACCCTGTCAAAACTGACGGTGAGTGAATGTGATTTAACGTCGCTTTCAACACTATTTCAGTCATATCACGACGCTTGGTTCCTATTCATTTTCACACCCGGAAACCACATGGGTAGGGTTATCTGGTTCCAGGCATGGTCGGTATACACAGGTTTCACTGTATAAACATACACTTGAATAAGAGATGACATTTACTATTATTCCAAAGAAATTACAATGATAGATGGCCATGCAGGTCAGTTTACATTGTAACAATGTCACCTGATAGATAGCTGATGACAGTACTTAGTAACACAATCTTGATCAAATAAAATCCTATTCCATTTGTTGTTGTTTCTGTCACTCTATAGGATCTTATGTGGTTTGATTAAAGATCACATCCCGAGTGGATGACCAATCAGGCAACAGTTTCAACAAAGTTTGAAGCCAAATATGGGAAAATGTGAGAGTGAAATAGGATTATATTTTATTAAGATTAACAGTAAAATACATTGTTAAAAAATGACATGTATACAACATAGGCTACTGACAAAGAGAGATTTTGTTAATAAGCTATGATATAATAGCCATATGCTGTATCACAGACATCTACATGCTTGTATACAGACATAGCAGCAGAATGATTGGTCAGATTTTGACAACACTGATCACATGACCTACCTTCCACCGTCAGATTGGCTGAGGAGGTTTTGTCGCCCACGACGATAGTATACTCTGCTTCGTCTTCGGGCGACGCTTCAGGTATTGTGAACAGATGGCGTTTACCGTCGGCATAGATTTCATAGCGATCCTCAGGTAGAATTTCTTCACCGTTTTTCAGCCACTTGGCCGGAACATTTTCTCGACTGAGGGTGCATTCTAGCGACACGGATTCGCCCACTTTTGCATCGGTGTCCTTCAGGGGCACAGTGAACTCCACTGGGGCTTCTGAAATTATCAACGTTACAAGTAATTAAGTCTTCTAAAAATTCAACAAAATCTGACAAATGAAATAAATATGCAACATATAAAATTTGATAGATTCTTACATTTAGACAATTAATGGCATGCTGAAATTGTTGAAAAATTTAAGGAAAAAAAGAAGAAAAAAATCCAATTCCAATGATTGAGTCATCATCTTCATGTTGCACATTAAAGTATCAAAATATTCTTAATTTCAACTCTACATTGAAACACATCCATGCAATATATATTAACTATTTCACAAGAATTTAGTAGTAATTAACCAATAATAATAGTTTGGATTAGAAATAGGTGTACACAGAAACCATTTATATCAGGATGGAGTTAATCTGACATGCACAAGTTAATATTAGACTCAGTTATATCCCTCGACTCGCAGATATCAGAGGACTACATGTATCACTGTCTATAATCTTGTCATCCTGGATTGGCGGATCTTGTTTTTGACAGATTTGAAGTCAGAATCAAGCTCGATATATTACAACATGTCAAATACATCATGACATCAACATGTAGGATTGCAGCAAAGCAACTCCAGTGATGCTATTCAGAGCTCTATTTCATGAAGACATAAACTTATGTGCATATATGCCACTCTGACATCACTGCTTCTGAACATCACGGAGTCAACAAATCAGTTGGATGACGGCTCAAGCTGGTCAGAAGATCTCTGAGAGTCAAGGGCTAGGACGAGTCTGAGTTAATATCAACAAAATATTACCATGAACAATAACATAGCAAGAAGTCTTTTTGTCTCCTATCATACAGGAGTAGTCTCCCTCATCATCAAGTTTGACATCTTTCACCACCAGGTGGCGGCCAGTGTCCTTCACAACAAATTCATATTTCTCGCTTTGTTTCACTCTGACATTGTCCAAAAGCCATGTGACCACAGCACCCGGCCTGGAGATTTGCACCTCCAGTGTAAAAGAGCTCTTTTCATAAACCTCAATGTCAGTGAGGAGTTTAGTAAAAATGACAGGCAATTCTGAAAGTTTAAATTTTAGTAATTTGATTAGTACAAAACATGCTAGAAACATGTTTGGTGAGAAAGTCAATATTCAGACTAAATCACAAATAATCAGCATTATTAAGTTAAAAGCAGCAATGAGACACAATCCAGCACAATCAGGAGGTCCCGATATCGTACCATATAGCCATTTCACACTCCACAGATCATATCGAGCCCTCAGTGTCAATCATTCTGGGTAGCATTTCTGAGAACTTCCACTATGTTTGCATATGTCATCCTTCATACATATTTTAGATGTTATCAAAATTCAAATTAATGTGAGCAAATTACCCTTCTTTGAAAATGAGATAGTTACGTAAAGCATATTGGCCTAATTCTGCCAGTTAAATCTTGTTCCCCATGTTGAAGCATAGGTTAATTTGACAACTACTACACACATTGAGCCAGACTGGGAGAGCAGGGTGGTCAGTGAAGCATGAAATGGTTTCTTTGTACGATATCGATACATCCCAATAGTCTGATTCTTCTGACATTCTAATTAATGTACATTTAAATGAGGTTCTACATGCAGTAATTTTGATCATTTCTGGTTGGCTTCTCAAAATCTTTGTCAAAACATTCATGTAAGGTGACAACACAAAGTATGGGACAATATTAAGTCACAGTGTTAGCGATAAAGACAAGAAAAACATGGCATCTAGATTAATACAGAATGAATGTTTCAAACCATTAGTAGAGATTAGATGAGTTATATATATAATGTACAGTACCTTCAAGCTCAACAAACAGAGGAGCAGATGATGTCTTGTCCCCAACGTTAATAGTGTAGTCCGCTTCATCATCAGTGTCCACATCATGAATAGTGAGTGTGTGAACCTTGCCGTCTGATTGGATATCATATTTATCACTGGGTTTGATTGGTTTGCCATCTTTGAGCCACATCGTGTCTACGTC
The DNA here is from genome assembly GCA_036873755.1 of Hanleya hanleyi. NCBI lineage: Eukaryota > Metazoa > Mollusca > Polyplacophora > Lepidopleurida > Hanleyidae > Hanleya > Hanleya hanleyi. The sequence goes on from JAVTVY010017546.1 coordinate 32,685, forward strand.
GACTTTGGAGACCTCACAGGTGAAGGTCACAGTCTCTTTCTCTGTGGCTTCAGTTTCCTTCAGTGGCGTGATGATCTCTACGGGGAGTTCTGATAATGGAAATACAAAATTATTATTAAAGACAAATTTAATGGCTTTGGCAGAACATACAATATAATACTTTACAATGCGGGACCGGCACGAGCGAGTGAGTTTTTTTTAACGTCGCATTCAGCAAACTGCGCAATACCAATATCCAATCAGCTTCTGTCATTCTCACTTCCTGTTTGTCAATGGCGCAAGTAACCAATCATCAGGCGGAACTAGCACTTATTGTCCTAATGTTCAGGCCTCCTATTGTGTCCAGGCTGTAATATGGTGCTAGAAAAACCAGCAGCGAGTCGACGTGAACTAATATCAGACCTACCAAATTGATAGCACAGATCTGATAAACTCAATTCTGCTTCAGTTTGCTTCCTTGACTATTTTATAATCATAGTGATACATTTTCAGTAATGCCCGGTTGAATTCTAGGTACATTTCAGATTGCAGCAAACCTGGGAGGATACCTGGGGGAAATACATGGGGGAATAACTGGGGGCAATCCCACTAATAATTGAAACCCCATTATCAAAATTCAATCACCTTCAAGTTTGGAGACAAAATTCAATTGGCTGTTCTAATATATTTCATCAACCTTGAAAATCATTGAAAAAACAAAGAAATGCTGGATTTGGAACTATTATGTCAACTTCCTGTTCTAAAAAAGTTCATCACTCCCTGATTTTTTGTGCAAAATTTCACTACTTGTGACAAAATTAATACCCAGCATTCAATTCTGTAGTACCCAGTATGCCAAATACCTCCTCGCTTGGAGTTGACCTATGTGTATTTTACTTACCTTGTACAGTTAATTTAGCGGAGCTCTCGCGGTCACCAATCCTAACGGTGTACACCGCGGTGTCGTCAAGTCGAGTATCTTGGATGGTTAACTGGTGAGTCTTGCCATCGACTTCCATTGTGATATTTTCTCCGGGCTCGAGTTTCTTGCCGTCACGTAGCCAGGCTGCAGGCTGATCATCCTCGCTGACCTCGCAGAAAAAGGTCACCGTCTCTCCTTCTTGACAGGTTGTCGCCCTTAGTGGGATCGTAAACTCCAGGGGAGCTTCTGTGAGCAAACGCCAAACATGATCATATTAGAGTATAAATGTCAAAGAAGAGCTTCAATACAGTGTATCACCTAAACAAAGCACTGACACAGTGTCAGAGAAACAATGAATTTTGAACAAAAGAATTATTAAAATCAGGATAAAAACACCACCATTCAATGAAAATTCCAGGAGTTTTCCTGCAGTTTTTCAAGGTGATCTTTTCCCAAGAGTTTTTCAAGCTGATATGTCATTTTCAGAAGTTTTTCCAGAACAAAAATCACACAATCATTGATATGATTGTTGACATCCTGTTAATAGGACAAATATATTGATGATAATAGGACAAAGATATTGATGATCATTTGGGCTAAAAAAAGGAGTTGGAGCTAAACCTATGTCTACACATTTTTAAGCACTTTCCAGGAAGAAATTCATATTCCAGGAGTTTCCAGGAAACATATAAACTCTGTAAAATGGATATGACTAAAACAGTTAGAAGAAAGGAATGGAAATTCATCAAAACTTTAGAGCAATCATCTAGTTTTTGTAATGCCTCACATTTTTATCGTTCATATTATTTAGATTTTTGACATACTTGACGACATGATAGTAAACACAACACATGTCACGAAAAATAAATGAAAATTGGTTCCAGTAAAATGTTCTATACCTCTTCTGGATCCCTTATGCAGCAATCAACAATTAGTAATAATAATTAATAAATGCATCAAATATTTATATTATCTAGATCATAATTAAATTTAATTATAATCAAAAAGATTCCAGTTTAAATAAATTATTATTAAAGTCTTAAATTCCTTACTTTTTGAATTAAATATGAATTTCTTTCAATTTGTTTATTTTCTATTATCATTAGCAACTGCAGGCAACTGTTAATATATCATATTTAGTTTATTAACAAGCTAAAACACACCCTGCAAACTAATGCAATCATTTTTTAAATTAATCAAATTAATACTCTCATTAACAAATCATTGCATCTGGAAAGATCTTGGATAAAACAGTAACTATAAGCACAAACTTTTATCCAACATGCATATAGAAGGAAGAATCAACCACATCCATACAAGATGCCAACCATCAGAATATAAAGGAAACACAATCTTGTGGAAGCTGATAATTAATAAACAGGAACAAGATTTTCTAAGAACTCCTCATTTATATATGTGTAGATGTTATAAAGAATCCATATTTAATATTCCTTCAGTTGGATGATGAAAACAAATACAAATGGTCAGCTGTCATGAATGGTCAGCTATCAGAATGGCCAAATATATCATCTTCCATCAGAGTTCTGAGAAAATCTTACATTCCCGTATGTATATTGAGAACAGCATAATCTCAGACAAACCTTCTCGCATACCACGTCCGGTCGCCCGGCGGCTCCCGATCACAACAACGTAATCTCCGTAGTCACTTCTACGCAGGTGATGGATCAGAAACTTATGCATGCAGCCCTCGTTGATGAATTCGTGCTTAGCACTGGGTCGAATTTCAATATCGTCTTTTAGCCACGATACATTCATATCTACTTTTGATACACAGCAAGTGAAGAGGGCCAATGATTCGGACTGAGTTGCGAATCTTTTCAAGGTCAAGGTCAGATTTATGGGGATTTCTGGAAGGCAAAGCAGGTTGTAACGTAACAGAATTTCTTGACGCGTAATTTCCTCGGATGCCTTATGTATTGTGACTGGAGAAGGATGTCAGTCGTAACAGTTCAATACCATGATCGACAAGATTACATGTGATGTGTAGTGTATAGTGAAGTGAGATTTAGCGTGCTGGATTCCATCTTGAATGGTGCATTCTGGGTGCAGCATTTGGCAATGTAGGATCAGGACATGGGAAAGAAGCAGACATAAAATAAATATGACAGACAGACAGGCAGAGTTGATTTTGGGCGGAAGGAGGTGGCGCTAACATACTACTGGAGTGGAAGGGGGCGGAGCTAATACATACTACTGGTCCTCAATGGACCTTCCAGTTGGACATGGAGAGAGGCGGAGCTGTTCTGATTGCCAGCTCTAAATGTGTATTCTGCTGCGTCATCAAGGTCGAGGTCGTATACACACAAGCTGTGAAGCTTGCCACTTGCCACAATTTCATGTTTACGGCCCGCTCGAAGCAGACGGCCATCTTTGTACCATGCAATACGTTCATGCTCGTGAGACAGTTTGATGTTGAACATGGCATACGAGTGCTCTAGACCAATCGTATCCTTCAGGGACTGTAGGATATAAACACTAGGCCCCTCTGTGAGCAGCAAGCGTGGAGAGAAAAGAGAGACGAAAAGCTGGTTAGTTCACCCATGCCACCATGCTGATATTTAGGGACCTTTACAGAAACTCTAGCTGTGATTGGCTGCATGTTCTTCCAATTTCTTCCAGCAACCAATGAAAATACTCAATTTTTTTCAAAAATTTGAATTAACCAATCAAATGTTTTGAAACTGGAAGATATCCCTTCATGCACCTGAGTTTCTGTAAGAATCCATGGGTGTGGTATTCATCCTGAGAGAGGGAGACAACTGCGGAATGTACACAATGTTGTGTTGCAGCCTCGATCAGTTTACTTCACAACTGGCAAAATTGTTATGAAGAGATCTGACAGAGGGCGCCACTAAATGCTGGCCCCATAATGCCTCCCTTTTTCAGATTTTCAGCACCAGCACCCATTATACACATGCTTATCTATAAATAAATCTTCAATATTTGTGAAAATACATCTATGATCCATGCTTGATTACACACGATGCTAGATTAATTTCTGAATAATATTCAAATCACTGTACAATTACGAATATCTACATGCAAACATAAATAAACATGGATTGATTTTGATAATCTCACTCCATGCACTTCATGATATACAATTATGTTATACTTTTCCTATATGCAGAATTAGCTGATTAGTTCAGTTTTATTAATCAGGATTATTTCTCTTCAAATATAAACACATGTGAAAACAATGACTTAGACAAAATGAGTAGGACAGTTTACAGAGGAGTACTCTCTGAAATGGAGGTGAAAAAAGTTGTTGGTTAGAGAGGATTACTCTCTAAAATGGAGGTAAAAAAGGTTGTTGGTTAGAGAGAATTACTCTCTAAAATGGAGGTGGAAAAGGTTGTTTTTGCTTAATAACTTTTGATTTATTCATCATAACTGCAAAATCAACTTAGCTTATTCCCTGTTACATGTCATAACAGTAATTTTCCAATGAACAAAACATTGATTATTGATTATTACTATGAAAATAAGTTAGACGACAATTTGTTATTCAATAGGATTCAGTTTGGATATATATATATATGTCCACGATCGCCTATGGCAGATGTCTCCTGTTCTTGACTCTATTGGGCAAAAACGGCGTTTATTGCCTCCAATTCAGAAGAGTGGTTCTCTCATAGTTATATGGTTGAAACCAGAGAAAATGTGCCTGGTAAATGTTATCACATTGAAAACTAGCTGTTTGAATATGAATGGTGTTTTTGTTTAGAGTGTCACCATGGTGACTCTGGTACAAAAGTATTTGATGAAAGTTATAATATCAGCATCAAATAAATTCTAGTTTGGACATTGATCAAGCACAATGGTACCACCTGTTTGTTAGTAACATGAAATTAAGCGAGTGTTTTTGAGTGAAGACCTTTGATTATTAAATTTTTTTGGGTAATATATAAGGGAAAGCAAATATATCAGGAAATATTCCATGCCTTCATATTATTATTCAAGGTTCAGGTGTGCCTCAAGATTTATCCTGACTGTCATGGTGAGTTGAAGTACCTTAGCCATTTGTCTGAATATTTTGTTTGCCGTGCAATTGATTTATTTTCAGCAAAATGTAATGTTAGTAAAGCAGTGTTGTAGCTTACAAAGCTGGGTGCAATAATCAAAATTACGCAAAGACATAATCCATGCCACAAAGTGACTTTCCCACGAGTACCAAATACTGCACCAGCTCAACACACCCTAAATGATCAAATCCACCAAGACTGGGATTCAGCTCAGGGCCAAGCTTCAACACAATGCTAGATCCGCGATATATTTTACAGACCGCCAAGGCATATGTCTGGGTACAAACCCTGACATGGAACAGACATGATATGTTGAGATCATCTGATCTAATTGGACAGACTGTAAAATTTTCAAAGAGGTTACAGTCAGAGAGATCAGTCATTGTGGGCTTCACAATGTTCTGTGCCAGTTAGATCACTAACATAAGCCTGGGCGGTCTGTTAGAGACATCACAAATGTAGCTTGGTGTTCATTAATGGCTAACAAGTTTGAGATTTCATGAAAGTCCCAAGTCACAGAGGCTACAAGGCACATTCCATACCATGCAAAATAAAATCGAAACTAGACCAGAATTCAAAATCTAGATATGAAAGAGACGAATTTTGAAAGCATCAGGAACCAGTGCAGAATAACATGCATCCTTGCCCAATCATAATACATGTATGTTACACGAACCAAACAAAAATTGGAACAAACCCCGTGACGTCTCAAATAATGAAAACAAACTCAAAATTGCAGTGTGATGAGAAATCAACATGATCAAGGTGACAACAACAACAGGAACGTAAAATAATAACAATGCTTAAGATGCAAACAAATGAAGATTATGACAAAATTAATGACGTAAATTAAAGGACATTTTAATTCTCAGAAAATAATAATTAGTAGTAGATTGTTTTAATAAGTGAAATATACGAAAACTGCTTTACATAAATGCCCTTTAATTTTGAAGAAAAATAATAAACATTTGTAAGTAATGTTTCTGTTTGTAACTAAGTCAAACCTGCTCTTAATTAATGCCTTTAATCCCTTATTAAATGCACAATCAAACGTAGAAAACGGAAGTTTAAAAGAAAAAGTTAGCTCCCCTAGGAGAGAGTTATCCGCCCCTAGGAGAGCTCTTCATTCAAATCCAGCTCGGTCACCATATAAGCGACTGCAGCCTGATTCCTATCCTCTTTCTCAAACCGAGACCAGTAATGAAACAAGGCCGCGGTACGAGGGGACGGAAGGGTGGGCACATTAAATTAAGAGCAGGTTTGACTTAGTTACAAACAGAAACATTACTTACAAATGTTTATTGTTTGCTGCCTAAGTCTTAAACCTGCTCTTAATTAATGCCCTAGTACCAACATACGGAGGTGGGAACCTCGGTCTTGTGGTAGAACAAAGTAGGCTAAGTGACCGCTGGAATGACACAGAAACATGGGCATAGCATGAACAATCCATAATCAACAAATGCAACCTTGGTCATCAACATAAAAAAGGTTAAACATGTGAATAAGATACTGATGTACTTATCTTTGATTGTTCACAGCCATGTAGCTGTGTTTGTGGTGTGGAAATTATTAGTTTCCCCCCCGAGTAGTACACAGGCGGAGAGACTATAGGTCTACTCGGGGAAGCCGTCTATACCAAGAGAGGACCTCAGCGAAATGGAATGTTGGTCTACTTGGTAAGGCTTATTTATCTTGGCTGTTCCTAAGACCGGGTAAAGCGGAACTGGTCCGGCCTAGTGATCGCCAAGTCACACCACTCTCAGTCCACAATCGTCTTCCATCCAACCAGCTTTATATAGGGAGTTGAGTGCAGAAGACGGTGCTGAGATCATGAGAAGGACGTCAGATTCAACCTGAAGGACATAATCAAAAACCGCAGTTAAGGTAAAGATCACACTCACCATGGATACATACATCTTAGGGTGATGATACAGTGTCCTACATCTCTTTAGAGGATCCAAGGTCGTGCATCTGACTTAATTCTTCCTTCCATATGAGATCAATCAATTGTGGACCAATAGTATGAATGAGATGAGATGATACAGCAATTTGCAGATTTGCTGTGATGATTCAAACTGCTGCCCCCCCCCCCCTTTTTTTTGGAATTTAGTTGACCACGTGCTGGGCCGCTACTAACGGCCCAAGCGTGGATATCCCTTCTGACTGGACTGACATATCTCTCAGATCGAAAATGGTGAACGTGGAGTTCACCGTCCAGACTCAAGGCTGGACAATGTCAAGGAGGGGCAGGCTCATTCATAAATCTCAACAAAAAAAACCTGGCCGGCAAGGCCGCGGGTAATAATGGAGTAGTAATGGAAGATACTAATCTAACCTATCTTCTGAGTGTCCTCCCCAAGTAGCTGGGAAGACACAGATAAGAAACGAAAAGGGCAAAACATGAATATGATACAAATATACTTATTCTTGAGTGCCTCCATCCATGTAGCTGTGCTCGTGGTGTGATATGTCAAACTGTACCAAGAAATCAGGGTCCTCTACCACTCGGGTGTTAGGTCTTCTTGGTCTTAAAGGGCGTCAAGCCACGCCATACTCAGTCCACCCACGCCTTACGTCCAACTTGTCCTGTGAGTTGAGCGTAGGAGACACAGCTGAGATCATCCAGAAGGTAGTCAGTTCAAGCTGAAAGACACAAGCCAAAACCGTAGTTAAGGAAAAGATAAAATTCTCAAAGCGTCAGACATCTTAGATTGATGATTAGAGAGTCCATGGTCGTCTATCCGACTTATTCCTTCTTTCAAAGACGATCATGATGAAAAGCAAGATTGGTGCCTTGCTGCAACGGTGACAAATTCCGCTCCCTCCTCTTTCCTTGAAAGAAACCAACCACGTGCTGGGTAGCCCTCAGTGGCCCAAGCGTGGTCACCCTATCTGACTGCATTGACATATCATACAGATAGAAATTTGTGAACGTGGAGTTTGCTGTCCAGACAAGACTGGACAATGTCATGGAGGGACGAGTTCTTCCATAAAGGCCATGTGTAGTGATGGCCACATAGAAGAAGTAAAAGACAGTAGTGGGGGCGTCAATGGAATATCTACCTTCTGCCCATTGGTAAGACTATTTTATGGTCTTTAACAACTACACGGCTTATTTAAATATCAAGCCTTGGTGACAGGCGAAGGGACATGATAACCGTAGCCGAGAACCGCGCACGGAACCGGAACGAGTAAGATAGTGACGGATGGTTCGAACAGGACATAACAGAAGATCGTCCTCGAGGGTATGTACAAAATCTGACCACACAGGAATGGAGTACGAACGTTGATTCAGGAATGGGCCGAAAAAGGAAACATTATGTTTCGAGTCAGATTAGAACTCGGATCGCTGGATACAGAGCCCAGCGTGATATTGCAAGACCAATCCGCTGACCAGGACATAGATCTTTCAAGAGCATGAAGTTCAGACACTCTGGACGCCAAAGTAAACGCCGCCCCAAAGGCCGTCTTATAAGACACCACTTTATAGACGCGGAGTCTAAGGGTTCAAAAGGTGATATAACCAGAGCACACAGAAACCACACCGATACCCATTTCGGTAACAGTTGGCGAGTACAACGCGACTGTAATGCGAAGGCGCGAATAAGCGCCGAGATATTCCTACCCTGGTGCTAAAATGAGACTTCCTATACTGGTGAAGGTGAAGGAGGAAGTCAATTACGAGGAAAATAGAGTCGGGAATGGTATAACGACCTCGGCACCAGGACAAATAATCCGCTGTAGAGACCGAACCCGAAAGACGAACACAGTGAGTAAGGTCCGACATACAATAAACAACGCTAAGGTTGATGACAGAATCATAATGTCAAGTCTAACCATTGGTGTAACGGTCTATACAGGAATAAAGTACTTGAAGGAGAAAGTCGGAAAAACTGTCCCTCAAGTACACCATGAAAAACATTGTGTAGCTTAAGCACAATCCTAAGGTAAAAGGATCTCAACATAATGTTTGTGTGTAAAGTCAACATGAATCTGTGTTAAAACAACACTGTGCTGAATTCTATTAAAGGTGACTAGTCCACCATTCACAATCCCGCCGTCGTCCTCAGAGAATATCCACGTCCATAATCCACAGACCTATACCATATAACAGTATTTAACCAAATACTGTTGATTCGAATACAATTTTGATATTCTGAACCCAGACTGGAAACAACAAGGTCTGAACAGAACTCTCTTCATAGAGTAACGACGAAGCTAAGTAAATCACAATGTGAAAACCCTGAGAGGAATTGATACCAGTGGAAGATTGACGCCAAACGAATGGATATAACATATGCATCTCGCAAATGAAGAAATGACGTAACAAACGGCGTTATGGCGTACTGGAAACGTCTAACCGATGAAAAGGAACGACGCACAGGTGTAGGAGAGACACATGACGGCGTAATGAACATATCGTCAAGGTGTAACAGGAAAGCGTAATGTGAAAATTGCGAGAAAAACGTTGTATATGATAAACAACGTAATGATTTCCTCATTCACAACAACTTAATGAATATACATGCTCATAACGGAGCAGGATACAAACTTATAAAAGTACACGACATAACAGAAGGGCGTTGCAAACAGTAACCCCGAAGTCGATTGTAATAAATTTTCCTTCTCTTTAAACGCAGTAGAGATGAACATATTAAATGTCTGTAGCGTTAATCACCAAATGTAAACTCAATGTGATAAATGAGATTATGGATCTTTGTGTCAGTGAACATGAGAAATGTGTCAATGAACCTGGTTACCGTATGACCTCTCCGATGTAATTTGTCTCCTGTACATGAAATCCAGTACTGGAGTTTTATATGGAGAGAATCTTAAACATTTACAGTAATGTTACTATCAATAACCAAATAGTCAGACAATCATTCAGAACAAAGATTTTTGCAGGAATCAAAAAGCTCCTTAAAGAATTTTAATTTCCCGAAGAGAGGAAAAACATTTAAAGTCTCTCGCCGGCCGGAAAGTGAGGTTATTCAAATATTTACAATTTGAAATGGCCTAACACGAACAATTTGTCGAGAAGAGGAAGAACAGCAATAACCATACTAAAAAGCAGTTTGATGCTCTAGTAAACTGTACCGTAATACATACTTGCTGGGACGAATATACTCGTCCCAGATACTTGGAACCATAGAAGACTTCACGACTTACGTGACAATAGACTTGATCCTTGGCCGGTCAACAAACAATCCCACCACGCTAGTAATTTTAAATTTTCTCATAGTGAAGAAATTAAAATTAGAGCATAACTCCATCTGAATTATACGCGAAACACAGTATACAGATGGAACCAGTTTGGTGAGAAACAAACACATGTATAAAACAAATTTGTATACCAAAGCATATAATTTTAAATTTTCCCATAGTGAAGAAAATAAAATTAGTGCATAACTCCATCTGAATTATACGCGAAATACAGTATACAGATGGAACCAGTTTAGTGAGAAACAATCACATGTATAAAACAAATTTGTATACCAAAGCATATAATTTTAAATTTTCTCATAGTGAAGAAAATAAAATTAGTGCATAACTCCATCTGAATTATACGCGAAATACAGTATACAGATGGAACCAGTTTGGAACAAATGGCATGTATAAAACAAAGTTGTATACCAAGGCATAACACAGTTTCATAATAAACAGTGGGTAATCGGATTGCATACTCACGATAACCAACAGGAGATCCCTTTGTAGATCGTACCTAATCACAAAGAGATCAGCAAAGACGCTCATTAAAATGCAACAAACAGTGGTAGCATTGAAGTCCCGTAACATCCATTACGTTATTATTATAGCATCGTTTAATCGAGTTGAGTTGTGGTCACGTACACAAAAACAACAAACACATAAACATGAGGGGCAGAATAAAACCCCATAAGTTCTCTCTTGAAGACAGGATATCACAATTACATAATAATAGTTGATATAACAAGAGATTACCTTCTTGGTAGGACCAAATAATTGAATGCATGAAGTAACGAACTACCAAAGTCCGAAACAACAACAACAACATGGACAATGACGGACGGCTTATAAAGAATCGTATTTCCCCGGTGGGGAAAGACGAACCTCCCGCGTCACACAAGGGTCGTACTCACATTCTTGGTAAAGATTTATACAACAATTTAATGGATAAAATCATGACGAAACACAAACCTGTTCGTTTAGAGTACAAGACAATGGGCTCACATACCGACCGAACAAAACAGAATGTTGGGCGCCGTATTTCCCGGGGAGCTGTGTCATTAGTTACACATGAGAATTCCATAATGACTTCTAGAAAAACATCGTTAGACGATCATTTCAAGGGAATTTAAAATCTCCGCCAACATCAATATTTAGCGACGTAAATAAACTATGTAGATTAACAGTTAATTTGTTTTCTTCCTTCTAGAAGAAACATGTGGTGACCGAAAGATATTGGAACCTGAGGCAAAGAATTCTTTTGTTTGTCGGAGACAACAGAATGCCCAGGCAACCGCCTGGTCTTTGTTGAGTGTAACAAAGAAACGGGTTTTGGATCGACCCTAGACAAAGAGACTCCGAACCGGGTCAAACTGACTAGCAACCTGGAATTATCATCGTGTAGGAGGGTACCGCTTGATGGTATACAAACTGACACGGGAGCCTCTGGGTCTTGACCAGTTCGGTCAAGATCTCATTACACAACATAACATTGACCAAAGAAAATTTCTAAGGCCCGTCTGTCGATCTCCGACATAGACGAGTCATCACAAGCATGTAACAGAAAAACACGACGGACTTGGGCATAAATCTTCCAAGCCGTCGGATTCCATAATACACATTCCGCGCACGTGGAACGCCCGGTACCATAAATTTTTACAAGAAAATTAAGCCGAGTGGGCGTCTAAGGGGAATAAATTTTTCCCGCACGTACGGCAAGGAATACCAGTCGGAACTTCAGACATATAATACAGTAAGTAAGTTCCGAATGAATAACAAGACTTGATAAAGGATATTACACCAGCGAGACAACAACAACCAATGTTGTAAGATTGCCTCTGAATACTTCCCTAGATGTGCACTGCTCGAGCAAACAAGAGAAAGAGGATAGGAATCAGGCTGCAGTCGCTTATATGGTGACCGAGCTGGATTTGAATGAAGAGCTCTCCTAGGGGCGGATAACTCTCTCCTAGGGGAGCTAACTTTTTCTTTTAAACTTCCGTTTTCTACGTTTGATTGTGCATTTAATAAGGGATTAAAGGCATTAATTAAGAGCAGGTTTAAGACTTAGGCAGCAAACTAAGGTATTATACAATGTCGCAAACACTATTAATGAGAACAAACAAACAAACAAAATAAAATATTCTCAAGACAAGAGGTCAAAGCTCAAATGAACAAGCAAGGCTATAAGAACACCCAGGATGAATAAAATAAGAAACAAAGAGACAAACTTACCATCTAGATAAAGTTTGGCAGAGCTTTTCCTGTCACCAACGACAACAGAATATTCAGCGACGTCATCCTTTTCTGCATCATTGATGATCAGAGTGTGTTTCTTGCCGTCATCTTGTAGGATGTGTTTCTCACTGGGCATGACCAGTTTTCCGTTCTTGTACCACTTGACGGAGACGTTTTCCTTGTTGACCTCGCATGTGAAGTAGGCCATCTTGTGCTCTTCCACGCGTGTTTCCTTCAGCTGGGCTGTGAACTCAACGGAGCTTTCTGATAACGAGGCAAATACAGAGGATCACTTTTTTATGTCATATATGCATGTACTATATTAAATAAACAACTAATCTAGACGCTCAAGCAGTACACAAAAGGATTCACAGCAAAATGATCATGGAAACACTCTCAAATAAAACAAGGGATGAAAAACTCTGGAACTTCAAACCTGGAATCAGAACTACAAATGAGATAATCTGTATGCTTGGGAGTTTTTGGAGTTAGAAGGTTGACCCAGTGCCTTTATATCCATAGTGGGGTTGAGCTGTGCTCTTTTTGTGCTATATATGATGTTGAACACGCATAGTTAATGTTAAGTTAAGTTAATGTAATTGTATTCATGTGTGTGATGTTTCTGGCGTCAGAAGTGAGATAATACTAACTCCGGTGTCAGAATGTATTGTATTCTACAGAAGTTAGATCTATTTTCGTGTCAGAAGGGGTTATATTCTGTTGTCAGAAGGTGTTGTATTTTGGTGTTACAAAAATTGTATTCTGGTGTCAGAAGTGAGGTGGAAGTTTGCTGTCAGGCATTTTGGTGCCAGAAGTGGCATTGTATATCGATGTTAAAAGTGTTATTGTATTGTTTTGTGTCAGAAGTGGGATTGTATTTTGGTGTTAGAAGTGGGAGCATATATTGATGTCAGAAGTGGGATTGTATATCGGTGTCAGAAGTGGGATTGTATTTTGGTCTTAGAAGTGGGATTGTTTAGGTCTTTGTAAGTGAGATAAAAAGTTGCAGTTTCCAGCATAAATTTTGGAAGGATAAATAGATATGATTATGAATCAGAACTAGATGCATGGCCATCTAGGGGTTATTTACATTCAATTGACAATGAAGGCTAGTTCAACAGGGAAAGTATAAACCAATTGATAATTTTATGTAGCTTCCAATGTTCACTCTTCATAATTAACATAATTAGCAAACTTCACAATCAAAAATATTTTGAAGATAAACATAATTACAGTCAAACTTATGAATGAATCAAAAATGATTGTAATAGCAATGTCAAACAACAACAATATATGAGAAGTCAAAATTCTGGAAGAATAAAATATTTGAAGGATGAGATACACTGGAGGGAGGAGAGAAAGAAGACAGGAGGTGGAGGACGAATAAGGAGGAGGTTGAATATAACGGAAGTACATTCCAAACAGATCAAGTGTGAAAGGACAATCCAAACTCCAGGCAGGACGGATTAACTCCAGCTTTGGGTATTAATTACCAAGGACAGAGACAAATGCTGTCGTTGATATGTCCCCGAGAGCACAGGTGTAATCTCCCTCATCATCAAGTTCTACATTATGGACAGAGAGCTGGCGGAGTGTGTCTATCGCGGTGAACTCATATTTCTCGTCTTCCTTAATATGGACATCGTCCAGAAGCCAGGAGACCGGGGCCTCTGGCTTGGAGAGTTCTACCTCCAGGGTGAAATCACTGTCTTCGTAAACCTCCATGTCGGACAGGCCGACCACAAACGTGGCTCCTACTTCTGAAATAGGATGTGAGGGTTAGAGGACATGAACAGACTACAATAATACAGACTACTGCGAAAAGAGTGTATACACGGTGAAAACATGCAGTGGTGGCTGCTACAGAAGAAGAGACTTGCAAAAAATTAAGGGAGCAGAAAGCACTTGAAATATTTTTCCTCCGTCTTCCCCAGATAAGACCAGTCCTACCACGAAGCAATACTCCGGGCCTTGCTGTAGCTGACACCATTTCACAAATAAAACCCCTCCTTCCTGGTCAGCCATTGGGTATGTTTTCATTAGATGACCATGATATATTGAAACTGTGTCCAAGCTCTTGATTAATTCGGCAAAATTTCTGCAGGGACGGAACTGACAAGCATCCATACATGTGGCAAGGTGTGTTGGAACCATGCCACAGAATTGAAAGAATTTATCACAATGTGTGGAGTAGAGCTTCAAGGTGGGACCCACCTTGAATGGAGAAGATGTTTTTCTCAAGGTCATTCATTCATCTTGAGTTCCTGTTAGCAGCACTCCAAAGATATGAAATATGGGATGTGACGGATGAATGCCTTCCTGTCCCACTATGCCCATTTTTCTGGAGCAGCCTTTAGTGGGTGTGAGTGTATTAGCAACACACAAAGATCACAATGCTGTAGGTCCTATTTATATATCTTCAAGCCATCAGAATTCACAGGGTGAAAAGCTAATTTCTAATAAAACACTGTTAGAATGAGCCTTGCGAAAAATTTTTTTGACAAAATTGGAAACCCCTGAATCCACTGATAAAATATGACCTCTAGCTATTGGAACATTTAGCCAGATCAACAGGTCTAAGGCCATTCATGATAATATGTGTGTTTCAGGTAACAAGTTCCATCAAAGGATGGGTAGGTTGGTCGGTAGGGAATTCATTTTGTTTTAATTTCTATTATTTTCAGCATGTATTATAAGCAATACTGAGCTTTTAAAAGAAAGATTTCAATTTTTTGCACCAGATTTAGCCATGTATAGATGGATCTACTTGCTTCTACATGTACTACGTTACACATCCATGTAACAACTCAGAAAATAATTATTTGAAATTCTGAACAAAAAAACAATAAATAAAGAAATAAAATAAAGCCTACTCTAAAATTGATCAATTATTTACCTGAAACACAAACTTTTTTATGGATGGCATAATGAACTATCCTAGTTGGGAGAGGAATAGCTAACATGGAGATGTCTACAAACAGGATACTATTAAGCAGAAGTGATGGGACATGTGAAGTACTGCAAATATGTTTTAGAATACATAGGAATATTAAGCTTGATGTATTGGTTATCAGATGGACAACAACAACACTGAATATATCTGAAATTCATTTGGTCAAAGAACAGATATCAGTTGGAAGGATATGTGAATCAAGCTGTGACTGTGCTGTACAAATGCTATGGTAGGATTGTTTGCTTCATTATTATGAGGGAAAGCTCACATTTTATTAGGCGAGTAATTCGCTTTGTTGAGTTGGAATTTGATGAGTGGAAAGCATAATTTCATGGGAATATTAGGGGATGAAGACAGTAACATCAAGCAACTATTGTAAAGGCACACATATGTTATAGGACACGGTCACCAGTTCAACCTTACCTTCTATGGTCAAGATAGCGGAAGTTTTCTCATCCTCGACACGAGCCGTGATTTCTCCCGAGTCCGGTAAGATGGAGTCGTCAATGACAAGTTTGTGAATGGTTCCATCGGTGAGGATTTTGTAGCGGTCATCTTCGTTGATTTCCATTTCATCCAGGAACCACTTGACAGTGGCGCCCTCTCTGGAGACTTGGCAGACAAGCTCGGCTGTATCCCCCTCTTGAACGGTCAAGTTCTCCAAGGGTTTGGTGAATTTTGGTGGAAGTTCTGTTAAATAGATTATAAACATAGGAGTTCAACAAATTATCCAGAGCCGTTATATCCCATTCACTTAGGTTTGATGAACTAAGGGCCATAACTCTTGAAAATATAACTGGATTCGAGGTCAATGGCGTCACATGTCAATTTAGAAGTACTTTGCAGATAACTGGTGGGCAAATATACCAAGGTTAGTTTGAAGCGAGAGTGTAGAATATGATTTGGGGATGAGAAGATGGGAGTTTGCATGCCTGCTATATACATGTATCAGTGGAGTGGATTGTGTTCATTGTTACAGATATGTTTGCATTTGTGTATTTCATTGTGCTTTCGGGTCAAATTAAAAATCAAGATGGCCAATGAACAAATGAGTAAAACAAAGTAAAAATCCACCAAGACACAAATAATACATTGAACCAATAGTGTTCAATTACTGTTTTTCACAAGACGGACTAAAAAAACAATCTGATGATGTTCCAGTAGTTATTTTTTATGGTCAGTTTTATACAGTGAAATCTGTGAATATGGACACCTGGATAAACTGACAAACCTCTAAATATCAGCATTATCCATGGTCTCAATATTTAAACTTATAAGTATTTTGGACTTTGATAAACCAGAACTCAGTCAAAACTGACACTATAATCTGGTTCCAGGCATGATCAGTTTACACTATATTACTAAAAGGGTTTTACATTGATTGCTTAACATTAAACCACTAGTTTTCAATTACTGTTTTCCACAAGACCGACTAAAAAAACAATCTGATTATGTTCCAGTAGTTATTTTTTATGGTCAGTTATATACAGGTAAACTTGTGAATACTGACACCTGGGTAAACTGACCAACCTCTAAATATAGGCATTATCCATGGTCCCATTAAATATTTTGAACGTTGATAAACCAGAACTCTGTCAAAACTGACACTATAATCTGGTCCCAAGCATGATCAGTTTACACTATATTACTAAAAGGTTTTACATTGATTGCTTAACATGTATCGTCTAGCAGATCATACATTACAAAATGTTCAGCAAAAACTGACCTTGGACAAATAATGAGGCTGTTGTTTTAGCTTCTTCAACTGTGACAGAGACTAGACACTCGTCATCCACAGTAACACCATGGATACGGAGCTTGTGGATCTGTCCGTCCGAGATCAGCTCATATTTCTCATCTGGCACCACCTCCGTCTCCCCGACGAACCACTGGACATGGTCAACATCCTCGGAGACTTCACATACAAACTCGGCCACGGATTCCTCCAGGGCAGTTACATCAGCGAGTCCTAGCGTGAACTCAGCAGGCAGCTTTTCCACCTCAAGGTTAGCCGATGTTGTCTGGTCACCAACCTTGGCCGTGATCTGAGCAGCGTCGTCCAATGTGACATTTTCAATGATCAGTTTATGTTTTCTGCCGTCAGAAACCATTCGAATGCGATTATCAGGTTTGAGTTCAAAATCAGCAGAGAACCAGTGGACATCGCCTGGTGGTACATCTTTGCTCAGTTCTATTTCAAACTCGACTGTGGATTTCTCCAGGACTGTCTTGTCATCTAGCGGGATAGTAAATTCTGCTGGGATCTCCTCCACGTTAAACTTGGCGGTAGACTTCTTGTCTCCAATCTTGATCGTGACCTTTCCGGCATCCTGTACAGAGACGTCATGAATAATGAGTTTCTGTGTACATCCGTCCGCCACAAACTCCACTCTCTGGTCCTGTCTCAACTCTACGTCATTGAGGAACCATTGGACCTTGTCCACGTCCATATCAATAGTGAGTTCACATTCGAACGTCGCCATCGATCCTTCCTTGGCAGTGACATCCTTGAGGTAGATTGTAAATTCCGCAGCGATGTCTGCAACAAATTTGTATGGTATGTATCAGTAAATGAAAGAAAATTCCATTAAAACTTTAAAACTGACTCTCAACAAACTGTTCTGAGCTCAATTCCATTCCAACTGTGATGAACATTGGACCTAAACTAAACTAAATCATCCCAATATATAATACAAAGGAAGCTGTGAATACCGACACCTGGGTAAACTGACTAACCCCTAAGTACTGACCTTATCCAATGCTTAAATTTAAAGTAATTTGAACCTTGATAAAGCAGAATTCTGTCAAAATCGCCATTCTAAAATGGTTCCAAGCAGAGTTAATATACACAGGATTTTTGTATTTCAATAATATGACAAGTTCACAGATAGATCTAATACAGTTAGAATGGAGTGCTATTGTTTTAAACGTTAATCATAAACATTATAAAGCTTGATAAGACATTTCCAATAGACACCCCCTCCCCCCCCCCCTTCCTTCTAATAAAATAGCTGTGACTCATTATCAGAACAGTCATTCAACCATGGTGATGGACTAATCTACTTCTCTTATGGGTGGGAGAGAGGGAACATCTTAGAGCTTATTTTCATTAATTTCGGACTCGGGATCTGTGCTAATTACTCACCTTCTACGAGAAGTTTAGCGGTGGATTCATCGTCCCCGATACAGACAGTGACCGTGCCACTGTCTACAGGTTGGACGTTGTGGATGGTCAGGGTGTGTTCAGCGCCAACAGAAGTTGTCAAGTATTTGTCGTCATTCTCAATCTTTTTACCGTCAATGTACCAATCCACTTCCTCGTCTTCCACTGTTGTCTTACATTTGAAGAGGACGTCACCGTCGGTAACAGCTTTCACGTCCTCTAGTCTTGAGGTAAACTCTCTGGTCAGCTCTACAATTTAATTTTATTTAATTCAATTTTTTTTATTTTAACAAACATGACCCTTGGGACAACGTACATAGCAATTACTTAATTTGCTAAAAAGAAAGCAATGTTGGGTCAAGCATCAAATTTAGTTAGAGATCTTAGTGGAGTTTCATATCATCATCTTGGGATATCTTCCAGTATTAAAGCATGTGATAGGTCAGTTCAAAATTTCAAAGATAAATCTGACATTTTCATTGGTCTAAGGAGAATTTTGAAAGCAAATCATCGGGTTATTTCAAAGGTTCATATTGCACAAATTGTAACATTAACTAAGGCTGACAGTCATAGTGAGGCAACTGTGAGTGGATTATCTGAGCCTCATTAAATCAACTAGTCTGCAATCCGCAATACATTGTCGAGATCCTGGTTAAGTTGGATCTGTTATAGTGGCACAGAATTAATTGCCATAGGACTGTTTTTATCCGTGAATTGACAAAATCACGTTTTACAGAAACAATGGTGCATTGTTTTAAAGCAACTGATTGGTCAATTCAAATTTTCAAAAAGAAATCCAGGATTTTCGTTGGCCTGTGGAGAAAAATGGAAGAAATTGAGCCAATCATAGCAGAGTTTCTGTAAGGTTAATTGATGTGCACTTACCTCTCACAGTTAGTTCCGCCTCAGTTGTGATATCATTGAAGCTACAGGAGACGGGTCCCTCGTCATCAGGTTTGGTCTTACTGATAACCAGTGTATGGTGTATACCATCAGCCTGTATGGCGTATTTGGGACTGGATTCTATCACCTCATCCTTGACCTTCCAGATGACATTGACATTGGCGATGGAGAATTCACCTTCAAACTTGGCGGCTTCCTTCTCCTTGACTGTCATATCTTCTAGAGGGACCAGCCACTTCCACTAAAGTAGAACACAACAAAACATGGAATTAAACCATTTCGGCATTGTGTGCAAAATTTCTTGCCTTCTCAACACTTCAATGCTCACCAATGGCATACAATAATGCAACCAACACTAAAATTCAAAGACTTTTTAGGAACGACAGACAATAATTTGGAATTTCAAGTACTTCCAAGGCCTGGAAATTGGTAATACGAAATTGAAGACTTTCCAGGTTTTCGAGCACCTGTGGGAACTATGACCCCAGATAAAACAGTTGAATTTCAAGGGGATTATCGGAATAACTCTTTGTTACTTATTTGGGCCATCCACATTGTGGTCTGGTTATCTCAGTTGAGCATGAGCAGTGATACTAAAAACTGGGATAACTAAACCACAATGGACTGGCAGATATCTGCTTTGTGAAGTGTACGTATATGATGTAACAAACTCTCCCCCCCACCTAACCCCATCCTTCAAAGAACAGTACTAAACCACCTCCGCAGATATCACAATCAGGTCATTTCCATATTCTCAATCCAATTCTCCTTACCTGAGCTTTAGGGATCTTGAGCCAATGTTCCTCCGCCTCATCCACCTCTTTTGTTTTGGGGGCGTAGTCATAGCGAGCAGACACCTCCTCAGATTCCTGAGGAACAATTTCTGCTTCAGGCTGTTCTCGAACGAGGGGCTCCATCAGCTCACGTTCTCCACGCTGGAAGTCTATATCATACTGACCAGCTTCGTAATCCACCTGGAACAGAGAAATAGTCCTTCATGTAATACTACATCAAACTAGATTTACTTTATTTAGCAATGCATCCCTGATCTCTCCTCATTGAAATCATCAATTATCCGAGTATGTAATTATGAAGACGATTTCCTCCAATGATGTACATTGAAGAGTTTAATACCAGAATTGGAATACGGTAATTCCTCTAATAATTCAATCTCCCCCCCCCCCCACCCACCCCCAACCAACACCACCCCCCTGAATAACTGCTAAGTAGCAATGGTTGGTTTGGACTATAATCCAAGTTAATTCTTAGACAATACTATCTTGCCCCTATAGGAGCACCACGGGTCACCATAGAAGCTCTGGTTCGTTCTCCTGGTCTCTCCCCTATCTCTTTAACCTTAGCGGGTGTTTCAACTATTGATAACTGGTGTAAATATGGTAAATCATGGATCAAATGTTTTTACTATTAAAAGAAAGGACCAATAACCTTACAGTTATGATAATTTTAGCAACTTAAAGTCCAGTTATCAGTAATTTTCTGCTCCAGTTTATGTAGGATGAATCTTACCTCATCAGTTGTCCGTGGTAACAGTTCTATAGCCGAAACATCACTGGTGACGTCAACAACAGGTTTGGGTTTATCTGGAGCGACCTGCTCCTCCTCTTCCCCTTCAATATGACGTAGTTTACCCCAGTCGATGTCCTCCTCTGGGGCCTCCTCCTTCACAAACTCCCTGAGAGAACAAACAGAATTAGGCCATTTAATTTTATTATTTATCACATTAAAAACCAGGAAAGAGATAAATCAAAATTTACAGCCCACCAAAACTATATTCTCCATAGATAATGTGTTAACATTTTTACGCCCTCCAAAAAAGCATAATGGACTGACTGGTACCAATCAAGGGGAGATAATTGCAAATCAGCCACAATCAAGGGGAGATAATTGCAAACGATGATCACAATCAAGGGGAGATAATCTAAGACAATGGTTCTGAGGACAAACATACCTGTGTTTAAGCTGAGCCTTCCAGTCTACAACTTCCTCCTCAAACTCAGTGACCATGAGCGTCGCTGGGACCTGCTCTGTGCCGTGTTCATTCGTAGCAGTTACTGTGTATGTGCCCTCATCCTTTTCCACAACATCCACCATCTCTAGTACATGTTCTCCAGTTGTGTCGTCAAAGAAAGCTTTGATGCGGCCACCCGTCTCAAGCTTCCGCCATTTTCCTTTGGACCATTCCACCTTGGGTTTAGGTTCACCGTCCACCTTGCAGCGGAATATGGCTGTGTCTCCTACAATAAAGATAGCGAAGATTGGTTATTATGGTCAAGCATGAGTCAGCAAATTCTCTGACCAGCAGACTAAACCATCATCTTGGCATGATGGCTGTTTGATTACTTTAACATATTGTACTGTGTTATCACTGAACTTAGAATCCAACAGCCAAATTGCCTTGAATCATACATAAACAAACCATTTTCATCAAAACATTCCGGATGGAGTTCATTGACAACCGAGATGCTGTATTACCTATTCTTTTAACAGGAAAGCTCAAATATACAGTAAAACCTGTGAATACCGACACCTGGGTAAACTGACAAACCTTTAAATACTGACATTATCCATGGTCACAATACCTAAATTTAAAGTATTTTCAACCTTGATAAACCAGAACCCTGTCGAGATCGACACTGTAATCGGGTCCCAAGCATGATCAGTATACACAGGTTACACAGTTGTACCAGGATAACCTGACAGTAACATTGCCAGGCTGACATACCTTCCAAGAGGGTACATTTAATGGGAGCCTCCACAAAGGTGGGAGCACGACCTCTGATCTCCAGCTTGGCTGTGGTCTCAATCTCTCCACCGTTGTTGTAGAGGACAGCTTTGACGGTCCCCTGAAGGGCCTCGTTTAGCTCTGTCATAACCAGGGTGTATACGGCCTGTCGGGCGTCATACTCCATGTGGATAGAATCACTCGGCTGGAGTTCCTCCTCATTCAAAAACCTGTCAAGAGATCATGGCAATCAGATATATATATTTTCTGGAGTGGGGGAGTAAAACTATCGTTGCGACTGGATATATTTTTACCTCATGAGAGCCCATTAATAACAGCCTGGCACTCTTTTCTAAGGCTTTGAATGAAAGAAGTGGGAACTTGTTAACATGCTCTCATAAAGAAATTTACAAACGAATTCCACGGAAATAACTGAAAAAAATCCTGAAATGCAATTGTCTTAGCAATGGGGTTTGCCAGCTCGAACTGACACCAGGTGGCTACGTGTACCAAGAGGTAAATGACGCATGCGCATGTCATTTTTCAGGACGTCACAAAGGCAACGTCATAATGTAACGACATTAGAATTGTTCGTTTTATGACGCCACGTCTTCTTTACCTGTTGGAGCACTAGCGCCGCCTAGTGTGGCTGGCGATCCCCATTACAAGTTTATCAACCAATCATGCATGGTAAACGTAGTCCGAGACATCTCACTCACCATTTGATTTCAGGGATCGGCTGTCCGGCAACCTTGACCTCAAACTTGGCCGTACCGTTTTCAGGAGCAACAGTGTCAGCCATCTCTCTGACAACACTTGGTGCTTTCACAGCTGGAAAATATCAAACAGGAAACATAAATCCACAAGTAACTCTGAAGTTGAAGTCATTGAACATTACACAGTTACAAATTATCTAATAATGAAAGCTCGTGTGAAACACGGACAGAGCATTTCCCCGAATACATGTGGAAATGCTCAAATTTGTAACTCGGGGCATCTATTCCATTAACAATATTGTATTCAGTGTCAAAAATTCGTAATTTTCTGAAGTGGAAATTAATAATCCATGTTATGAGGACGCATGTGTGTTTTCATACTTGAAAATGACCAAAATCTAATGCTACTACAGTGAAACCTATGTCAAGCGACCATGATTGGGACAAGATTATAGTATTTGGTTCTGGTTTATCAAGTTTCAAAATACTTTAAATTTAAGTATTGGGACCTTGGATAATGTCAGTATTTAGAGGTTTGTCAGTTTACACAGGTGTCAGTAGTCACAGGTTTCACTGTATTTGCAATTGTGGTTTTGAATATTTTCTCATTTTCTGGACAATAACATTTAATATGTTGAGAGATAAACAGACTCTGACTAGATCCACTTGTACAGGTATAACGGAAGCACATCTTACGCATGACTTTTAGTCTGGCATTGGAGCTGGTCTGTCCGGCGGCATTATGCGCACGCGCCGTGTAGAGACCCTGATCATCTGGATGTGCTGATTTGAGGATAAGTCTGTAGAGGTCGCCCTCTTCTTCAAACCGGACGTCCTCACTTTCTGTCAAAATGTCTGTGCCCTTCAACCTGTAACCATGGTAATGATATATTGTATAATCAACAAAATAATAAAATTATATAATGAGAGGCCAGAATATATAACAACCTTGTGCTGGAATGTATATATGTATAGATCATGGATTACAGTGTTTACTTTTAGTGTTCACTCTGTGTCCTCCTATAAAATATTTCTCACAGTTCATAAATTTTATTTCTGGTAAAAATTAAAAGTATATCTTGGATAAAACTGTATCACTTTTGAAACTAGATCTAATATTTGTTACAAATATATGGCAATTGTGATATTTATCCAAGTAGTTTTGGTAGTATAGAGTTTTTTTTTAACCGTTTGGGTTTGATGCTAACCTAGTGTGCTGAAGTTTATAAAAGTGGGAATTCCAGTTTGGGAATCAGTAGATTTGATTGAATCAGGGGTTCCCTGAAAATGTGGCTTACCATGTCATCTCTGGTTTGGGCTTGCCAACGACGACGGCGTCCATGACAGCCTCGTTAAACTCCAACACTTCAACATTTTCCAGACATTTGGTGAACTTGGGGAGCTCTTTCTTTGCTGAAGGTGAAATTAGTAGTCAAGTGGGTTCAAAACACAATATTCAAATTATAGTCAAACCTTTTCTCTGAAAAATCTGAGATTGACTGAATAAAACAAAATGACAATCAGGGGTCCCTTAAAATCCTTAGGCGGTCCTTCCAAAACAACACTGGTATGTATTCAATTATAATTTGATGTAATTCAAGTAGCGATAGGTACCTTCTATAGCAAGTTTTGCTGTTGACGTGGCTTCCCCCACTCTGTTGGTGGCTACAGCCTTCACATCGCCAGAATCCTCTGGTACAGATTGGTCCAGATGGAGCGTGTGCTGAACCTCGCTGAAAGCCTTCCGCTCCTCGATACGGAAACGAAGGCCTGGTTCTATGGGTTCATCATTCAAGAACCTGCAAATATATTCAACCAATCAGTCACAGGCAGGTATGCAGTTACACATACACACACAGGTTACTGCGGAAGGAGACATTGTATGAGAGGATATCATCTGTGTCTTGCCATGCTTAACTGACAACTCTACACAGAATCTTGCAACAACGTTCATATAAGGTTGAGATATACTAAATGACATCACTTCCCCCAATGGTAGGTGTTTGTGGTAAGAATATTCCGCATTAAATCCTCAGTTGTTTTATTATTGGATAATATCATAGATAAATTTTATTGTGTACTGCTTACTCAGTACGTCTCGATTTATTCCTGGAAAAATTTGTGACAGTAGCGACCCTGTGTTCTGTACAGGACACAATCAATTAACTTTTATCATAGCTAACTTTTATTGTGTACCCACACAATTGTGTACCCACATGACCAGCTTAGACCACTGAAAAATGTGCATTATCAAAAAACAACTGGAATGCAGTGTGGTTTGGTACATTTCACATGAAGAGCGCGGAGTGGTAATGAACAATATCAGTATGTAGTTTCATACTAAGATACAGGAGAAAGGTCAGTTTTTCCAGTGACGAACTGAAACTGTTTAACCTGGGACAAATCAATAGTGTATGCTATCCTACAGGTCAAAATGCTCACTGGATGTAATACTGACCAAACAAGTAGCTCCCAAAAACACAATGGAAATAGAAGCGTAGCGATGAACCACCTACCATACAATCTCTGGCTGAGGCAGACCAGTGACATAACAGTCAAATCTGACGGGACGACCTTCTCGAGCCTCATGGTCGTCGAGTTCGCGGGTGAATTGGGGTGGCTCCGTCTTGCCCTCGATGGTGACATGAGCAGGACATTCTGCCGTGCCGGCAGAGTTTGTCGCCACACATTTGTAATCTCCTTCCTGGTCCATGGATGTCTTCGAAATGGTCATTGTGCAAACGTCGTCATCGTACGACATTTTGACAGTCCGGGATTCCACCAGATCATGCCCATCCCTGTTAATAAATTATATCAGAAATGGTGAACGTGTAAACTCCATCATAATATAACATTTTGAGAGTATAGTAACTCCTGTAATCCTGAAATGGTTGGGAAGTGCTACCTCTCTAATATTGAGGTAAAAAAGGTCATTTAGGTGCTTAATAATACATGTTGGGTCAAGAATATATTGAACCGAGAGACATCCGCCATAGGCAACCATGAACAGATACATTCAGGGACTAATCCAGGCATTTTTTGGAGACACCAGTCGACTACTGCGAAACTGGGAACCGCAAAACTGGAAATAAACATGCTGCGCAAAACCGTTGCGCAGTGGGCTTAAAACAGGCTAAAATGGCGGCCCGCATGGATTTAGTCAAGAAGCACGATGCGACTTGGAAAATTTAGTGTTTTCACCTTCTGTACACAAGAAATAATCAGTTACTTCTTCGATAAATAATGAAAAAAAGACCATTTGGGTGATTTTAAGTGGTTTTGGTTTAGATTTTAGGCGACATTCAATTTTGTTTGACAGTATTTGGGCGCGTGAGTTGGGGCACAGATATCAGTATACCGGTATCAAAACTCGTCTGGATTACTCCCTGATATCCACATCACATGGTACTAAAAAATCAATTCGTCCTCGATCTTATTTGCATAATACTAGAAGACATATTCTGCTCCATATTAAAAATTATATTATGCATTCTTTTACTGAAAAAACACTGTGACGACGTGTAACAATACAAAAGCAATGTCGCCTGAAGATTTTAGTCTGTTATGATGGACAAATAAGAAGTTATTAAGCAAAAACAACATTTTTATCTTCATTTTATTGAATGGTCTGGTAGCATTGGTGGGAAGTGACAAGTAGATAGTATTAAAGAGTGGTGGGGCCCAGGGAGTGGATGGTAATATACTTACTTGATCCATTTAATGGAAGGCCTGGGCAGTCCAGTGACTCTACACTTTAGGGTTAGGGGCTTCTCTTCCATGATAGTCTGTAATATAACAAACAGTCAGGTATAAATGGTACTTACTTTTCATTTTCAATATTATATGACCTAGTAAATGGGTTTTTGAGGATGATCTTGCAATGGTCAGCTCACTGCATGAGGATAGGATACTTAAATACGAAGCTGCGCATCTGAAAACCCCTCGGCTCTGGGCGCCAGCCATTCATAATGTATTCAATTTGAAGCAACACTTCAGGAACACCAAGCAGTCAAGTGACAAATATACAGATTATGAAAAAAATTGCCATTAGAAATGGCCTCTAAGGTTTATGTCCAATCAGAGAAGTCGGTATTCATTACATAAGTCTGTTGATGCATCGATGATGTATACCAAATTTTGTCATAGAGCATTTGAAAATTATCAGAGATAGAGATCATTAATGATTTCGCATAAATTAAAGATGGCCGCCCATCCTTCCCACCACTCAGAGAAACTGATGTGGTTATTCATTGCAGGTGTCTTGATACATGGATGCTGTATACCAAGTTTCATATAGAACACTGAAATGGTATCAAAGATATACATCATCAAAGATTTTGCATAAATTAAAGATGGCCACCAAGGTTTCCGCCCAATCAGAAACACCAGAACTGCCATTTATCGTAAGTCTATTGATGCATCGATGATATATGCCAAATTTTACATCGAGCACTCGAACGGTATCAGAGATAGAGATCATTAATGATTTCGCATAAATTAAAGATGGCCGCCCATCCTTCCTGCCACTCAGAGGAACTGATGTGGTTATACATTGCAGGTCTCTTGATACATCGATGCTGTATACCAAGTTTCGTATAGAACACTTGAATGGTATCAAAGATATATATCATTAAAGATTTTGCATAAATTAAAGATGGCCGCCAAGGTTTCCACCGAATCAGGGAAACTGGTTTGGTCATTCCTTTGAAGTTTCTTGATGCATCGATGATCTATACCAAGTTCACACACGGAACAGTGAAATGGTACCTAAGATACACAAGATTAATGATTTCGCATAAATTAAATATGGCCGCCAAAGTTTCCAACCAATCAGGTCCAGATTCAATAGGGTTCTGGGTCATGAGCATATGGATGTGCAGTGCAAGTTTGGTGTGCCTAGGGTAAGTCGTTCTAAAGATATCTTGGTAACGAGAAAGCTGTGATGGTTTCGCATAAATTAAAGATGGCCGCCAAAGTTTCCAACCAATCAGGTCCAGATTCAATAGGGTTCTGCGTCACGCGCATACGGATGTGCACTGCAAGTTTGGTGTGCCTAGGGTAAGTCGTTCTGAAGATATCTTGGTAACGAGAAAGGTGTGACGGACGGACGGACAGACGGACAGACGTACATGACGACGACAATACCCTTCGGCCAAATTTTGGCCGAGGGGTAAAAAGCCTGAAAATAAGGCACATCAACCGATCACCCCCATCTGAGGATATGGTACGTACCCTGACCTTTTAACCCATCATATCTGTTTATGAAGAGGGGCTATATCATTTTGATTTGTAGGGGGTTTATTAGAAATGTCAGGTGCTTATTTTCAGGCTTGGGAACAGATTTTTCAAAAACTATATTACGCTAATGATACCATCAGACTGTGCTTCACAGATGTTTGCAGAAATTGTATTCTTAGAAATCCTACAATTTTTGAGTTTCAAAACATGACGGAATATATGTTACTATGTAAATTAAATAAAATGTTCCAGTAAACGTACAGTGTCGTCGAAAACGTCCAGGAAGGCTGGTGGCTGTGTTTCCTCCATATGGCGAAGAACGAGAGGAGATTCTGACAGTCTCGCATCACGATCAATTTCTGGAACAGGAAAACAGATGAAACTTAAAAAACTTATTAAATAGCGATGATTGATCAGCAACATTATTCTTCAGACGTTCAGAAAGGAAATTAGACAAACTCCTAATGTGTTACGTACTTACAACTTCAATAAATATCAAGTAACTCTGCCTCGAAAAAATGCTTGAAACAGAGGTTGGACATGTTGTAATGGAGGGAGTATATTGCCCATTTTTTTGAAGCAATGAAAACTCAACATGCCGATGCATGCTTGCCGTCAATGTGAACACAATTTTGAGACTGGTGTTCTTGCCCCATCCACCAGCGAATGACATGACGTAACAGTATTAGGGCTTTACATCAGAATTGTTCAAATTATTATGAGACAGAATAACATCAGCCGAATAAAGCAGCAAAGAACCACACTGCAAAACACGTCTCTGCATCCACTATCTATTTCATTTTACTTATCATAAATTTATGTTTTTCATGTTATCTGACTAATAAACACGTCTGTATCAGGCTTTATTGATAAATAGTACATGATATACAGACCGATCCAGTGTAAGCTCTGACTGGACAGAAAGATCTGCTTGAACGTGATAAAAAAAAGGTTTACCCTATTTCTACTAATTATTCAGACAGCAAAAGTTAACGTCAGGCATCTGCAGAGAGAAATTCTGCTAACATTCTACAAATTTCACTAACTGTCTTTTCAGTTCTTGGGATAAATAACATATCCATGGCAGAGTATTTAGCATCAGTTGATATTAACATGTTTTTTCTCTGCTTCAAAGTCTAAAAATGCTGTTCGAAAAATTAGAAGAAATAGGGTAAATGACAGAAAGCGAGAGACGATCAATGGTAGAAATTTGCTAAAGCTCACAAAGATGGTAGTTATGACAGCTAAAGTAGGACTACACTCATATAATAAGCAGAGAGTTCTACCAGGATATATTCTACACCATTCACCATCGGTGCAGCTATGGGGAGAGGGCTTACCATTGACGATGAGTGGTATCTCACAAGTTGCTTCGCCGGCACGATTTGTGGCTGTACAAGTATATACACCCGCGTCTTCTGGTTCCGTGTCCTTAATCTCGAAGTTATGGCTGTCGTCAAACTTGTCCCAATGATAGATTGTCTTATCATCCAATACCTGGCCATCTCTTGACCAGGTCACTGAAAATAATTACACGTTGTGTTTTCTTTTGTAAAAGGAATAACTCAGAACAATAGTGGTAACGTATAGATAAAGCATACAGGTGCATACAACAAATGTTATCAACTTACCCTGTACACGGTATCGTGTGAGATATGGTAATACCACTAATAATTCACTCACCCTATCAAATACAATTGGGGGAATACATTTGATCACCCCTTAACCCTAATTTGGCGCCTCCCCCCCAAACTACCTGGATTATGTTGAAAAAAAAAATGTAACAAGAATGAATGAAAGCAGAAGAAATTGATAAATAACATTGGAAAGAAAATGAAGAACTTGAAACGTAGCAGAAGTTGATGCTAAATATCAGCTTTGTGCAGAGAATTTAAATTCCAAGTAAAAATCATGATATGGTGATGAATACAATGACAATGCAAGAAATAATGAGAAGATTTTTTCCCTATTTTTGGCAGTCATAAATGGTGAACAAGTATTCTGGTATCAATGAAGCAAGGCATGCACACAAATTGAAGCAATAGCAAAACAATAGAATTTTAAGAATACTATAATTTTAACCATAACCATATTTTGACATGGAGGGTAATGCATTGCTTACATTTCTTGAAATTTTAGCATGTTTACATTCGCAAATATTTAAAAGAGATGGCAAATATCATCATCTTTGCATACCCAAGTAGAACACTACATGACTTGGCCATATTTTACTCATTTTCTTATCAGAATATGGTTTGATGAGGTTACAGCTCCATACATATTCTCTGCTCCATATGAGGAGAAGTACCCCTGTATAATCTCTTCAAAATTTGATTGGCTACTCAGAGGATATGAACAGTTCCAATTTTGAAAAGCAATACAATCACGGCATAGCATATTTGGAGATCACACAGAGATCAAAGAAAATCCTCACTGCACTGTGTTGATAGGTTCATATCTTATTGGCTATGTGACATCACATGCCTTTAAGGCTTGGAGAATTTACCCCATTCACTAGATCAAGGGAAATGATGGAACGATAGAGTAGTATTTAACTTGAAATGTGAAGATGCGTATAACGGGTACTGCAGAACTGTGACAGGTATTCTACAGCGACCTGGACAGTGAGTTTGTTCCATGCTGACTGTAGCACGTCACCATTGATATTCAAACTACCAATATAGCATTATCAGGGCACTAGTGAGTGAGTGAATATGATTTAACGTCGCTTTTAACTATATTTCAGTCATATCACGACAT
This sequence comes from Hanleya hanleyi, assembly GCA_036873755.1. Classification (NCBI taxonomy): domain Eukaryota; kingdom Metazoa; phylum Mollusca; class Polyplacophora; order Lepidopleurida; family Hanleyidae; genus Hanleya; species Hanleya hanleyi. The sequence goes on from JAVTVY010017546.1 coordinate 63,551, forward strand.
TGGATCCTATTCCTTTTCACACCTGGGAACCCCAATGGTGTCTCAGTTAGTCGCCGCTTACGACAAGCTGTCTGAGGAGCCGAGGCCTATTCTTACCATGACCTGTGGTGTGCACAATGATACAGGAAGCCCCACGGGGTTATCAGGGCAATAACAAGTGTAAAGCTTGCATTAAAGGCAAATGAAATGGTGAATGGTTGTGAAATGAAGCCCATATGGTCCCAGCGAATGGGTGATACTACGAACATCCTGAATGGCATCTGACAGTGCATGTAAACATGGAGAAAACATATTATAATGTCATTTCTACATACAACCTGACATGTACACCATTAAAATACCATTAAAGCTAAGCAATAACCATTAATTTTCCAGACCCATTAATTTAACTAAATGGCCATTAATTACCACTGATCAGAGATAGGCCACAAAAGACTCAAAACTTTCAAATTTAATATGATTTAATTGGAGTTCAAAAATACTGTAAATGCAGTTTATTGAGTATGTTCATTATCTTAACAACTGATGTAGCCACAAAAGATGCTGTAACTTCTCAGGTATACATTTCCTGCCCCCAAAGCTGGGTGATTCTTCCATATCAATGTTCCCTACCCTGTGCATTCATAAGTTTCTATGCCATCAACCATCAAGGTGCCTGTTTCCTGACAATTGGAAAAGTCTTGATATAATGATTCCATGCCCCAGTGACCCCACACCCATGCCCTGTCTGGCTAGCTTGATCGGGGTGTTCTTGCTACAGGTACTGCCCACGGCCTGTGACAAGTACCACCCACGGCCTGTGACAAGTACTACCCACAGCTGTGACAAGTACTACCCACAACCTGTGACAAATACTGCCCATGGACTGTGACAAGTACTACCCACAGCCTGTGGCAAGTACTGCCCATGGACTGTGACAAGTACTACCCACAGCCTGTGGCAAGTACTACCCACGGCCTGTGACAAGTACAACCCATTGCCTGTGACAAGTACAACCCACTGCCTGTGACAAGTACTACCCACGGCCTGTGACAAATACAACCCACTGCCTGTGACAAGTACAACCCACTGCCTGCGCCAAGTACTACCCACGGCCTGTGACAAGTACTGCCCACGGCCTGTGACAAGTACTGCCCGCAGCCTGTGACAAGTACCGCCCATGGCCTGTGACAAGTGCTACCCTCAGCACGTGACAATTACTGCCTACGGCCTGTGACAAGTACTGCCCACAGTTCATGACAAGTACTACCCAAAGCCTGTAACAAGTACTGCCCACAGCCTGTGACGAGTACTGCCCATGACCTGTGATAAGTGCAACCCTTGGCCTGTGACAAAGTACAGCCTACAACCTTCAAAACAGCGAGTTAGCTCACAGGGCATGAAATCTGCGATATCAAGCACTCCCTATAAGGACTAAAGAGTCTACCATATATCTGATATAAGACACATAACATATACACAGTACAAAAGCAACAAGTCTGGCTGATAATGAGTGGAAAATATCCAGAACAAATCTGGGGAACTTTCTACACAAGCGCTTGACATCGATTGGACAGACAAGATACAGGGAGCCACTCCCATGGTGGTACACGGACATACATATATATATATATACCCCATCACCAATCGTACCAAATTCTGCATTATTATTTTAATCAAACATACCATCCTGTTCTATATTTGAGCTAGTATCTGTAAAAACAAAGGACCCATCAAGCCAAGAGAATTTTTACTTTTTCTTCATGCAAAGAAATCCTGTATTGTGGAAAGATTATCAGTACATAGATGTCCAGGTAATCATGGTCTATCAGGGAGAACAGAAGTAATCAGTACTGAGTTTGCCTGTCTAAGGCCATTGTCACTTGATTGGTTGTTTAGCACGACCAGCCCTCATCTATATTTTGAGAGCAAATAATTAAAATAGATGAGGGATTTACATTTTCATGAGTAAAACTTACCGTACTGACTATTCATTTTCTTCAAATTTGTATACAACTGATTGCAATTTAATGAATAATAATGAATAATAATAGCATCTAGCATGTGTATTTAAGAAGTCAAGGTCATGCTAAACAACCAATCAAGTGATAATGGCCTAACTCAAAACTGACTTCAATCAAATTTTACTTGCTGTCATTCAATTCATTGAATGAGATTGTTTGAGTTGAAATAATTTGATTTTTTTTTTTTTTTTTAAGCAAAAATAAATAGGTCAAGAAGATTGTCAGATGAAAGGAATTAAGCTTTGTTGAACTGGTAAAAATTATCGTTGAGTGGAGAAAGGTGTTATGATGATCCAATCCTCTCACCTGTTGGTTTAGGTGAACCAGCCACTCTAACCAAGAACTCGGCGCTATCGTGTTCTCGTACGGTGACATTCTCCGGAACTCGGACGAACTCGGGCGGTGAATCCTCCTCTTCAGGTTCTGGTTCTGTAACCATGGTAACAGATTATAATACAAAACAACAGTGCATCATGGGATATGTTCCAGTTTTTAAAGGATTTGATTGGTTAATTCAAATTTTCTAACAGATTTGCAGGATTTGATAGGTTAATTCAAGTATGGAGAAAATGAAGAAAATGATAGTTTCTGTAAATGGTCTTTGATACGGTAAATATTCTTTGTGTGTGTGAAAATGTGGAAGAAAAAATAGTTATCAAAATGCTAATTATTATCAATCAAAATTCAATCAATCAAAATTTATTTATTGTCGCTTTTCGAATGTTACAAAAAACACGAGCCTAATTGGCTACTTTTCACCGACGAATGGAAAAGTTTGTGAAGAATGCTCATTTTCAAGCCATGAGAGATTTGGGGGGGGAAAGAAGAGGACCGGGAGAAGGGGGGGGGGAGAACTCGTACAAGGGTATCTCAACATAACAAGAGTGAGTAGGATTTAATGTTGCTATTCAACAATTTTTCAGTCATATCACGACGGTGCCTACATATGCCAGGACATGAGAGTGTCCACAGTTCCTATTATCCTGGACACTGATCAGCCCAGACAGTGCAGCACCCGGTCACCCATCCAAGTATTGGCCGCGCTCAACGTCGCTAAACTTCAGTGATCTGATGAGAACTGGTGCGCCCAATGTGATACACCATGCCTCTCAACAAGTTCAGAACTCACCTTCAACAAAGAGTTCTGCGGAGCATGTGGCTTTCCCAACCTCATTGACAGCCTCACATATGTATTTCCCATCATGCTCAGGAAGGGTATCAACGATAAGGAGCGATACTTCGCCTTCCTCTCCGTACTGGATTCTGAATTTGTTGTCAGGTGTCGTGATCTGTGTGTCATCCTTATACCAGAGCACCTCAGGGCTTGGATAGCCGGCTACTTTACATGTGAATTGTACCGTCTCGCCAACAGTTGTATCAATGGTTTCTATGGCAACGATGAAACGTGGAGCTTCGAGTTCGACAACTTCTTCCTCCACAGGTTTCTCTGCAAAAAATATTCAGTCATTGTCAGAATTATCATTATTTCATGAATTAATTGATTTTTTATTAATTGAAGTTGTAATTGGTTTTATTAATGACAAATTACTGTTTTAATTTATTAAATAATATGAGTGATGGTTGGATTAATTAATTATTGCTACCAAATTACTGTCTAAATTCAGAGAGAAATTGAGAAAATTATTATTACTATTTACATTCTTTATATTAATAGAATAATGATGCAATGGAATATGACAATTACAATGTAACTTAGCCGAAATGTTTGACAGTTTGTTAAGTTTGATATTATTACAACAGCTAAATGCTCAATTCACATCAGTACATGTGATGACTAGCATTATCAACTGTCTGCCAAAGCATCAGTAAAGCTTGTTTTGATTGGTCAGATTGTTTAATTTGACTATACACTATATATAACTTAGAGGTCAGTCGACAGGAAAGAGATAGGCCTACCCGCCAGTATAGATGTTTTCAAAACTAACAGGAAAGTGACTTTTCGGATCTATTTTAAAGATGTAATCAGCCACAAAATTGATGAATAAAACCTCATCTGCACTTCTTCAGCAGTGAAAGCATCATAGTTTTTTTATTTGATGACAATGAATTTGCAAAATACAAAGAATGCAAGAGTATCATGTGAGAGAAACTTGAAACTCTGTCCTCTTCGACATTACTTCCGTAATGAGACTTTCCATAATGCTTGGAGATTACTCTGGTGGATTATAAAACCCATGAGACTGTATTACCTTCAAGCTGTAAATCAGCTGAGCAGGTCACTTCACCAAACTGATTCTCTGCCTTGACGGTGTATTCACCGATGTCGTTCTTGGTGACATCGTAGATTTCAAGATGGTGTAGTCCATCCTCCTCGAAGATCATGTACCGACCCTCGTCCTCGAGTTGGCGGCCATTATAGTGATATGTCACCTCTGGCTTGGGCTCCCCAATCACCTCACAGGCAAAGTCTGCAGTGCTCACCTGAATCTCGCAGAGAATTAGTAGTTACTGATCACACTCACGAGACTCCCTATGAAATGGCTAAATGCTGATATTCATTCGCTCACAAGGATTGAAAAATTACCATACATATCATTATACTTGAAATCTATTGATATATACTATGGGAAAACAATTGGGGCATTCAAAATAATATAGTTGATTAAACAAGTTTAAAAAAAAATACTTTATTTACTTCGGTTCAGTGTGAATCAGAAACGGGATAGTGAGTTATCACAATAGTGCATGAAATTATGTGACAGACAGACAAACGTGGATATGGACAGTGAGTAATTCAATATCCCCTCTTCTGGCTGAATCAAGGGAATTAAAATTGGAAATCGGAAGAACAAACTGGAGACTCATACCTCCTCTGTCTTGATCTTGAGGATGAATTCTGGGGCATGGAGGATGGATTTAGGGACTTCTTCTTCCTCCTCCTCCTCCTCTTGTGTGATCTCCTCTTCAACTACTTGTACAATTAAATGTTATAAATACGGGGATTAATTTAAGTTCATTTTAAAGGGATCAATATATATA